>ML784845.1:147994-187105 GCA_009831015.1 Picea engelmannii
CCTCCTGTGGAGGAAAACTTAGTGAGTTTTTAGAAAGATTTTAGATGTAGTTGTTTTGGGAGGTTGGGGGTGCAAACCAACCTCGTTGATTAAAAATGGGAGTGGATAGTTTCGTCAAGAAAAGGGTGGGGTGTTTTCGGAATTCCTTTGGAGGAAACTTACTTTGACCTCCATGTTTCAAGAAGAAGCTATGTGAGTGATAAGTGACTTTTGTGTGTAAGTGAAAGTGTGCCAATTTTTAGTGAATTAGATGTCACCTTGCTGCATGTGGACTTCGCTTGGTCCTTACAAGTGTTTGATTAACTAATTGACTAAGTGTCTTTGGTACAACCTTGCGTAATTCAAAAGTCCCTAGGAAGTTAGCATGTGGACATGTGGGTCAGTTACTATCCCTTTAACTCCCTATTGTGATGTAATCTAAGAAAAGTTTTGAAAACTATCCTAGATTGATCATGTGGGCATGTATGGGCCCGTTACAAAACCTTTAAACTTTCCTAGTGTTTTGATCTAAGAAAGCAAAAAATCAAATACTATCCTATCTTTGTAGCATGTGGGCATGTATGGGCCCGTTACAATATTAAGATGTGTTCGAGAAAGTAAACTAAGAGGAGTCCCAAGAAGGGTTGTTGTCCTCTCCTAAAGGTTTTAATGTTCTTAAGGGAGATGAAATCGTTTCACAATCTTTTTCTGATTCTCAAGATCGCTTGGAGGCGCGAGAGAAGAGCATACTAAGCGATTGTTATTCAACTTCTAGTCCCAATGCAAGTTAAATGTGATTAAAAATGATTTCCAACTTATCTTGTGAGTCAAAACAAGCCATCCATGTGGCAAAAAATAAAGAAGGGAAATTGATTTTATCCTCCTAAGTGCCTATGTGTTTTTTGACTAACCCCTTTATATGATGAGGGGACTAAGTGTGGTGTAGCTTTAAAACATGCTTGACATCATTTTTAAGAAGGCAAATGGCCTTCTCCACATCTCAACAACTTTACAATGTGAATTTTTGCATAGGTGCGTGGGTCTCAGTGGAGACAGAGGCGCACAAAGCGCATGCGCGCGAACAGAGACAAGTCAACAGGCGCACGTGCGCAGAACAAAACTGTGAATCAGGCACATGGGCACACGATGCGTGTCTGTGGGCCTCAAAACCCGCGCATATATGGCACACGGCCGAGAATGAAAAATCCGAATGGATTTCTCTCAATTCAACTTGGAATTGGCTGGTTGGCAGGTCAGCTTAGGCCGGTTAGTGCACTTGCAAGTTAAACAAACTAAAAGAAGAGCAAGAAAAACCAAAATGGGGTAGGAAATTGATACCTTTCCCCAGTGGAGTCGCCAATCTGTTGCGCCTCTTTCGTCACCTTGGTGAGCAAAATAGAGATGCTTGCAAGCTCAGTTGGGTCTGCTGAGCATGACAACTGCAAGGAAAAGAGTTAGGGAAAGAAAATAAAAGACTACAATTAAGAATTAAACTAAGAAATGCAATAACAACTAAATTCATGAGCATATTGACATAGAAACAAAAAGAACCATAAGACCCATGTCACCAATGTTGAGGCTGATCTATTAGTGAAACAAAGCACCAAGAAGAAATGAGACTATGAGTCCCTTCTTCCTCCAAGGGAGGGCTCTTGGACCCCCACTAGCTAGTTCTTCTTACAACAATGAAAAATGGAAAATGATGATGAAAGAACTCTTTACAAATCCACTCAATGGGTGAGGTGGATTGTCCAATGTAATGGTGCCAATATGCTCTTGACAAGGATGGAGTCCTCAAAACAATAGAGGCAGCATAACATTACTTTGAATTCCTTGAAAAAATGAGGTGCATCCACGGCTTTTTATAGCATTGCTTTGGGTTATTGTTTAACTGCTTTGTAGTGTGAAGAGAGGCCAATTAGGGCATTCTTAGGTCTTTGACCAACCCACCAGTCGGATCCAGTCCAGATTTGAGGGTCAAATCGGCTTGGGAGATGAACCATAAGTGGGTGGGAGGCCGACCACTCTCATAAATGCGCTGTTTAGCAGGTGCGCGACTTTTTGCGATAACAATCGCGCATCGCGTGCTTGTGCGCGATTTCTGCGTTCCTGTTCCGCGCATGTGCGCACGCCCAATGTCTGCATAACGCTCTTCAATTTTTCACTACTTTGTATAGTTTTTTGACCTTTTTTGAATGCTGTGGTATTAATTCAAGTCCATGGATGACTTCATCACTGTTTGACGATGCTGAGTTCTTGTAACTATGTGTGGACGAAATTTCAGTGATAACACTGAGACATTTAATAATGTACCCATATTAATTACACCGAAAGTAGCGAAGTGCTCTATAACCCAGTATGGGATAGATGTTGTCACGTTAGGGTGATGTTAGATTAAATAATTTTATATTAAAAGAAATAATAATAAAAATTAAAATAAAATCGACTCAATTAAAAAAAATAAAAACTACACAAATACATATTTACATATTAATATATAAATTAAAATTTATACAACAAGAAATTTGATGATTCTCAATACTTGATACATCTTTATTTAAAATAAATCTACCTTAATAATAAAAATTCAACATATACAAATATATAAAATTGTTACTATACATATATATATATATATTTAAAAAAAAAATAAAAAAAATCAAACTAACTAATAAATAGAATTGTTACTATACATAAATTATTAATTATACTATACTAAATTATAAATTATAAATAAAAATAACACATTATACATAATAAATTATAGAATTGTTACTCTACTAAATTATAAATTATAACACATTATACATAAAAATCAAACTAACTACTTGTGAATATGAGTCTAAAAATCAAACTAACTACTAGTGAATATGAGTCTTCACTAAATTATAAATTATAACACATTATTGGTAAAATTCAAGCCATGGCATCATATGTGAAGTTGTTAGGCGAACACTCCCGAAGTCTCCCGAAGTCCTTTTGGGATAAGTCACCATGCCACGTCATACTCCGCTCAAGGTGCGATCCCTCCTCGTCCATACACCCAAATAATGTCCATTCGGTGTACCTAGTTTAACATAGGCTCATGTGAAACCCTAGGCTCTTAACCGGATGGTCGGCTTAAAAATTCCATTTATGGACAGTATAAGAAACATCAAAGACGCATTGGCATCGAATATCTTCATTGCAAGGCATCGGTTTGAACTATCGAAGCACCGGCTAATCCTCAGAAAGGAGGAACCCTGAGCACGGGCGACCGAGGTTCGAAACCCACAACGGAAATTCCGTCTGAAGCAGGTACGAAAACCCTTATAACCTCAATATTCTGTTTGCATTGAAGTTCATCTCTTATCAGTAGCAGCAGATGGGCAAGAAGAAAAGAGGAGGAAAGAACAACAAACCTGAACAGACCGAGCCGGGCCAGGCAACGGCAGAAGTAACCCCCATCGAACAGAACAAGAAACCTAAAATGGAAGCTTATTCTACCTTATGGGCTTCCGTGGCTCCCCCGGTTCAATCGCCACAGCCGGCTCAAGTGCTCAAAGAGCCCGGTTTGGACCCCTCACAGTATCCCCCTACGATGCCGATTGAAATGATTGTGAGCAACATTCTGAAGAAACCCCCCCGGATGGGCGTTGAAAACGCATTGAACGAGTTGGGGCTCGAGGTTTCAATCCAATTTGTGGAGGATGTGCTCAAACTGTCCTATGGGGCTGGCATGGAGGCCATGAAGTTTTTCCGTTGGTCCGGCTTGAAGCTTAGCAGGAAGCACAGCCCTCTCGCGTGGAATTTGCTCGTGGATTTGCTTGGCAAAGAAAAATTGTTTGACGCGATGTGGGACTGCATTAAGGTAATGAAGAACCAGGGGATCGTGTCCATGGAAACCATGTCCTCTGTGTTTGGGAATTATGTGCAGGCCGGTAAGGTTGCCGAGGCGAGGATGACATTCGACGTGATCGAGCAGTATGGATGCCCGCAGGATGTCGTCGCGCTAAATTGTTTTCTTAGTGCGTTTTGCAGGTACAAGCAGTCTAAAGAGGCGCTGGAATTCTTCGATAAGGTGAAGGAGAAGATCGCCCCGGATGCTGACACGTATGCGTTGCTGCTGGAGGGTTTGGAGATCGAAGGTAATGTGAGTAAGGCTAGAACTACCTTTGGGGAAATGATTATCCGCCACGGATGGTTGCCGAACAACACATCTGCTTATAATGCCTTCTTGAGCACTCTCGTCAATGGCTCTCAAGTTGAAGAGGCATTGAAGTTTCTGGCCGTGATGAAGACAAGGAAGTGTTTGCCCGATCTGGGCTTCTTCCGAAATACACTTCAAATCCTTTATCAGCGCAAGGACACGAAGAATGCTTATGGCCTTTGGGAGTTGATGAAGCAAAGTGGTATTCTACTTGATTTACCCACTTATAATACAATGATTGGCGTGTTTTGCAGTGCAAACCCGATCCAGGTAGATTTTGCTTACCGTCTCTTGGACGAGATGGTTTTTACTGGCATCTTTCCTGATTTTAAGACTTACAATACTATTTTTGAAGCTCTTATCACTGCCCGCAAAGTGGAGGAGGCTTCAAGCATTTTTCGAGAAATGACCAAGAATGACTTTTGTCCTCTCTATGCTAATTATGTGATGGCAATAAAAATGTATTTTGAAGCAGATGATCCAGAGATGGCTGTAATGATGTGGAAACACATGATACAGAAGGCCATTTTCCCCAAATCAGATTGTGCTGCTATATTAATTGATGGATTTTGTGACCTAGGAAGAGCATCAGAAGCACTGAAGTATTCTCTGGAGGCAATTACCAGAGGAGTACAAATACCAGTTGAAACAATGACAAAGTTGAAGAACGCTTCGAGACAAGCAGGTAAGCAAGATGCATACGGACAACTTGAAAAAAAAATGAAAAGTATTTCAAGTCAGGCCAAGTAATAGCCAAGGTGTAAATTGTTTAAGTCGGTCCTCTTGAAGGGGGGGAGCTATTTCCATTTCCTTGGTGATGCTATGGTTATTAGGGAATTTCAAAAACCTCGAGGATGTTGACTGAGGAAGTATAGATTAAGCCCAGGAATAGGAAAAGTTGTTTTCTAATTACTGATTGTTACAGTTTTTGTTGTACTGGCTGTATTTACCTTCTGGGAATTATCTTTGTTTTTTAAGATGGTCTTTCCTACAGGACTTCTATTTTCTTTCCTTTTATTATAGATAGCATCATTTTTTTCGAATTCATATACTATAATATTTTGTTATTTAGTTCTTGGTTTCATCTGGAGTCTGTTGAGGGAGACTTCCATTTTGTCTGGTTTGTCATGTGTAGCTCTTCTCCTTTTACTAATTTCATCGATTCAATTATTCATTGCAGCCTGTCTAGGCTCGCAATAGCTTGATTTCTTTCTAATCTTTCATTTTGATGTGATGAAAGAGTTGGTTGACCTTGATGAGGTTTGCTCATTTGGATGGTTGGAGAAAAAGGTGGAAATCCTCATGATGCTTTTAGTTTATTTTTACAATTTTGTCGTTAAAACCTCTTATTCAGGTTCATGATTGCCTGGGTACAATATCAAAATGTTTGCAATAAAATTATGTTATTTTGTGCGAACGTTGGATTATGTAATTAGGTCCCTTGTGTGTTGATTTCCCCATACTTTTATCTGTCTTGTTGTCATACAGTTTTAATGTTGAAACAAGGTAGTGTCTAGATTTAATCCATACTTGGAAATGGTCAACTTATCAAAGGAGGATAGCTGCGCTTTTAGGAAGCGGCTTATTCTGTTTAGTTTAGTAGTGTTTATTATCAGCAAGATAGCTCTATTCATAAATGCATTAGTTATAGGCATGTGATAGGGCTAGGATTTTTGTAGGTAGAATTATGAAAGAAGCCTCGCGTGGGAGGTCTCATTGGCAAATAAATTTGTTTACAAGGGAATGGCAGAAATTTTTATAGAAAGAAATGGTGGGCCAAATGTCTCTGACCTGTGCCAAATAAATGTCTGAAAGTTGAATGTAAGAGTAGAAATTCGAGAGGGAAAAATGTGATATTTTGGGCTTTGACAATCTAATACTGATGCAAAGAAAGTGGTGAGCGAATGCTTCAGTGGCTAAGAGTCGGTGGTTCACATGCATGTAAGATTGGTTTCTTTGCTTTAGAATACTTCGTTTATTGTGCTTTTTTGGAGTGACTTAGCTCACCACTACTCTTGAATTTTATTACACCAAAGTTAATCAACATATTGAAATTTTGTGTGATATGTTTAAACCGAGAGGGAATACTGAACTGCAACAAGGTATGCATGTTTATCTCTCTGGCTGGATGTTCTTAATTTTTGGCAATAATGTTGCTGGAAAGTGAACAATCTTTGCCATCTGATACATATTGTAGCATTGCTTCTCTTGTGGTTCAGGGTGGCTGCAGGTATTTTGGTTCTTTGGGCATTTTTAGCAGCAGAAGCTCATCAATAATCTTGACAACTGGTGTGCACTGTGAACTAAAATGGCATGTGGAGAAATATGTTTTTGATGTGTGAAAATCCTAGTATTTTCATGAAATGAAAAGGGATTTATATTTTTTCTCTATATTGGTTGTGGATGGTTGTTCCATTCTGTTTGGTTTCTAAATAGCAATGAGCTCTCAGCATTCTTTGAACATCTCAAATTAACTCTAGACTCTTCCTGTTGTTCGATACAATATCTAATTTTGGCTTGTGTCCAGGTTGTTCTGATTTCTTCAATTAGTTTATTGGAAGCTTTAAAAAATGATCTCATTTTTAATTCAATTTGCAATCATGTTCTCATCCTTGCACATTTGCATTCGTGTTTCATGTTTCTTTTAGTTATATTTCCATATGTGGAACGAAAATTACGTTTGCTTCAATAATTATATTTTATAATGCATTTTTAGTTGATTTGACGTTAGACAACCGTTTTGATTAAAATTCATAGGCCACTAAGGATTCATATTTCGATTCATATGAAATTGTTTCTTATCTAGTTGGCCTTTTCGATCTTTTTTCAACATTAAATTAAGAACCTTATATTTTTGTTAAAAAACCTGTTCGTTTTTTAAAAGCCAATATTTGTTGTTTTTTTCCCTTTCTAAAAGAAGCTAGTTTTAACTTTTTATGCTAAAATAAAAGAAGATACAAATTCTGCTATCTCCATAGTAGGAAGGTTTTACCGATAGGCACTGCTTCCTTTAGAACTGTACTTAGGGAATAGCCATACTCTCGAGTCTCACTCAAATCTTCGTTCATTGCCTAAATTACCATCGGACTAATATTTTTGGGAATCCAAAGCTTCAGGAGTATAACTAGTCATGTCTTTTCTCATAAGGTTTGATTGCTGGAAAGTTGATTTCTTGCGTCTCTTGCAGTATTCTCTCCTGTTTAGGCTCCAAAATGCTTCTTTTACAGTGGATTTGTCTATATATACTCTGTGAGGTACTGTAGCCAGTTCAATGTCCTCTATATAGGCATTGTAGATTTTATTGTATTCAAGACAGTGCTTTCTTATTTTCTGCCCATTTCTTAGCAGGAATCTTAGGCACTGATCTTAGGCACACAACGTTGAGGTCATAGTGTCCAAAACAAACTCTCAAAACTTTAATTCTTGAAACCCTAACTAACAAACTAACCCTAATTAGGCTGACGTCACAGTTGATAATAAGCAACTAGATGATGATTAAGGGCATTTATTGAGTAAATGGTTGATTGGATATGTTGTTTGCTGCATCATCTCAATAGCTATTGGTGAATTGATATTCTTACATTGCTATATTAACAAAACGTTGAAGTCATTGATATCTATTGTCTCAATGCTCACATATGAATTGTTGGATAATCACATGAAGTACTAACCCTTTGAGTTATAGCCTGCATATATATACATTGTATTGCTCTTGTCTTGTTCCGAGCAGGTGTTTTCAGTCGGGCATACACTTCATTTATTGGCTGATTAGTCGGATTATCTGACCTTGGGTGGTAACCTGTGAGGAGGAAACTTTGCCTTGATTCTTATACTTCAGCCTCTTCAAAACCCCAGGTTGCCAGGGATGTCTCCCTTGGGCTAACCTCCCTAAACAGAAAAAACCTCCCCATTGAGGTGACATTGGGTGGGGAAGGTTCCTGTTACGTCAGTTTGGCCTTTATCCTCTAGCCTTTTTTGATCTAGCTACAAACTGTGCTATAACAATGCCCAATCACCGTCAAAAATATATTGGTACAGAGGAGTACTACCATGTAGCCAGTGATAGAATATGATGCTCAATTTTAATTTCCTTGCGTCAAAAATACTGTGTCATTGCTAGCACCTCGCTTTAAATTTGGTACAATGAAGTTAGTGATAGGTTTTGATGTTCCATTTTAATTTCCTTGTGTAAAAAATATAGTGATATATTCGGGCTGATAATATTTGAAATCCATAACAGATACCAACGGATTCAATGAAGTCAATATATTTTTTCTAAATTATTGAATCCATGGAGTAGATCATGGACTTTGATCTACTTTAATGGTCTCTTTAGTTGAAATTTGTATCAAGGCTAGAACAACAGCTTCTATGCTATTTAGAAATGTCAAATCAATACCTATGGACATATTAAGGCCTTCTGTTTGCTATTACCAGACGTATTTTCTCGTTTGGTATATATGCATAATTCCAACAAAACTATTATATTAAAAATCAAAATCTTATAGGGCCTTCAATGCCTTGTCGATATGCAAAGTGAACTAGACCTTTGTTTGCCCCCAAATCCCATGAGCTTTTGCAGCTTTTGCGCTAGAATGAAAATTTTCGGCTACAAAATTAAAAGAAAGGTGTCATGGCTTTGGGTTTAAGAATAAATACATGCTTTATGATAATTCATTTGGTGACCTCATTTTATTTGTGTTTTTCTCACTTGTACACTTGGCACCGTGTTTTCTAATTCTTTACATCTAAACCTTATTTGTATTTTTCTTACTCACACACTTGGCACTAATATTTCAATATAAGGTTAGAAATAATATGGCTTCCAATAAAGGTGGGATAACACCTAAAAACTAAAAAAAAGTTTACAATAGGGCTTTATTCTTTCTCCCTGTATTAGAGTACTCATCCATGTTCATAAAAGATGCTTAGGCTATCTTTATCTTTGTTGTAGAATCAACAACTTTGTTCTCCTTGAAAGTATGCCCAATAGAGATAATGGGGAAGGATTCTTTAATTTATAAATCCCTTTCCAATGGAGCCCAAAGAAGAATATTAGTGCAACGTGCCAAATAATGACTAGCATCTCTAAATAGAGATCTCCAAAACATTTAATGAAATGAATCCTATGATTGACAAAATTTTCAAAATTAGTAGCTTGATTATTTGAAACCCATCCAAGATCAAGCTTGAAAATTATTTTGTTGTTACCCCGTAAAATGGTTTTTCTAGGATCCCCTATAAACCTCATCAATGAATCAAATCAAAGAGAGAAAAGGATCAATAGTCTACCAAATGGCTTCTTCTTTTCCTCATTTACATTAGGGAGTACAACCTTCAAATCAAGAAAACCTTTGAAAGACATAAAATTATTGCAAAGTAAAAGTTGATCCCCCATGAAGACCAAGACAAATGTAAGGTCCCACCCAAATATTCTTTTGTCCTATGTTCTAAGATAAATGGGTTCCTTTAATATCAAAGGAGCTCACCAAAGATTTAAAAAAAACAAATCCATGTAGTGTGGTTTTGGGTCACTGTGTATTCTCGCTTTATCAATGGGATGGGATGAATATATGAGAGATACATCACTAATGCCTCTTTCACTTGCACATTGCACATTTCACTTCAATTAACCAATTCCCTATGGATTCTCCCCTCTTCTTCTTGTCACTTGAAATACTATTGGTAACCCCATAAGACTTGGTGGTAACCCCATAGGATTTGAAATGCAACTAACAAATGGATCCTTGACTCATAGTTGTCTAAGTTGAAGATCATTAATTGTGAATTGGATAGTTCTGTTGATTATTTGGGTTGGTTGTGATTGATGTCAACCTTTGAAGAAAGTCTGGTAGTGAATTTCGGTAGCTCAAAGATTCGGGTAATAGACCCAAGTTTGTTTGATTACAATGATGAGTTTTAATATATTTGAAGGTAAGACTATTCTAGATGATTAGTACATGTCATTCAATTTTTGGTGGTATGTGGAATGTTACATAAACTCCTCACGGTTATAGAGAGTTATGGCCATGTGAAGTTGGAGAACCCTCATGAGTCGTCTAGAAGCCCCAAAAGGTTAAAGTAGTCAAAATGGTTGCAAAGAAGAAATTATTTAAATAATAAAGTGAAGTGATAAAGTGTACCATGGATACAAATTTTTTTATTTAAATAATAAAGTTAATGGAGAAATTACTAAGTGGACAAGTGGTTAGAAGTGGGTTAGCCCTAAAATAAGGAAAATGGTTTAAGATGGTTAGAAGGTAACCTCTTGAGAAAGCTACATAAAAGTATAAATAAGAGGCAAGGGTCTCTCATTTAATTACACTGTAGCATATTGCATATATGCATGACTTGTTGTGATAAGGTTGGAAGGATAGACGACCCTCTCGTGGATGTCTCAATCCTAGCTAAGTTATAAGTTTCCTGCTAGGTGCTAGCTTGCAGGTTGTTGACACTAGCTTAGGGTTTATAGTGGCAGCCAGTCGGATTTGAACTGAGGCATCACCAAAAAATCTTGACTAGTTACTGATTCCCCTAGATCTTTAAAAAAATGTACTAGTGCCTTTGGGTTATAATTTTTATTATTGAGTGAAGGATTATGCACATGTTGTAAAGCATGTGTTCCTAAGGGAGGCATGCTACGACATGAGTGAAATGGGTGTGATCCATCATGTGGGTTGTTGGAGGTGGGGTAAAGCATGTTGTATTTTTATATGTGGGTTGAACATACAAAGTGCTAGATCCATTGTGGGAGGTGATAGTCCCATCATTATGGTTACTATAATGGTTGGTTCCATAGGGGGTCATGTGACCATATTATAGAAATTTCTGTAATCTTGACTGACGAAAAATAGAAATTTCCTAGATATTAACCCTATGAATTTTCAGCCTTAAGGTTTCTATGAAATATAATACAAAACAACATTGGAGGTGGACAATATTTCAATCTTGAACAAGTGATTCTTACAAGAAATTGAGGGAGAAAAGATACCAAAGTGATTGGATAAGTTTCATCCCTCCAAGCAAATATTATCATGCATAAATAAGATATGAAAACTCACTTTGATATCAGTAATAATAGTAGTAAAACAAACTTTATAATATTTAATTATTATTTTCAAGTCACTCAACAAAATTGTCCTCTACTTATGTTAAATCAATAAGACATATATAGTTGTAAATAATAATTCATGAAGAACATAGATGGCTAAAACACAAATTTGCAATTTACACAAGTATTGTAAAATTGAAAACTTCATTAATATGCATAACATGAAGTTGTTGTACATGCCATAGACTTATCACAAGGCTAGTACAATCCATTAGATCTCCAATCAAAACAATGAAAATCTCAACCAAGGAGCTCCAACATCCATGAACCACTCAAACAAGTTTTCCAAGGAAAAACGTCTTATTCTCTTCTTCTTCTTCACTTAATACTCCTAGTGTTTCATATCAGAACCCTACTCTCAAATCCCCAAGGGATGAAACACGTATCCTAGACTTCAATATGCTCCAAGAAATCATGGAACCCTAGTGACTTCAAGAGAGAGAGAGAGACCAAGTACAAATGAATATCTAAGAGAGAGAAGATTACTAGTGTGCTCCTCCTCAAAGTCATATCTATACAAGAGTGAAATAAGAATGAAAATAATGATTAATGATGATCATATCCAATACCTTCTTCTTCACAAGAGAAAAACCTAGTCACAAAATCAATCTCCATCAAAGACATCCTCCTCCAATGTATAACTTCTAGTATTTTCCTATAAACCCTAGTGAATCACTCCAAGAAAACGAGAAGAGTATAATGATGATTATAAATGAAATGATTCTCCCTTTCCTCCCATACCTCTCCATATATGGGAGGTAAGGGAGACCAACAATACGTGTTCCCAATCCCTTACAAGTGCTAACAAATCATGCCATATCCATGGAAAGTGGATTGACTACATAATGGTGGATATGATATCTCGTTGGATACACCATATTCTATATAATTCATGTATAAGCCACATGGGTAATATAAATATTATATCCCATATCCTATAAAAAGGGCCGACCATATCTAATATATGGCTAATAAAATATTCGTTGGTATTATGGTCAATATAATGTGGATATTACTATAAATTTTAGGATATGGTTTAGTTTTTGGATATCATTATACCCATTAAAAGGTGAATGGTTAATATAATATTTTGGGATATTATAAAGATATGGTTGCTTACCATATATTTATTAGCCATTTAAAATGGATCCAAATCCGATTTTGAATTGGATCAAATATTTCAAATTTCAAATCCCTTTTAAAGTGGATATTAAATCATTGAGTCATGACTTTTGGGTATTTAAATCAATTCATTATTTGGGAGTGCATATTTTTGGAAATAATTGTTATGTAAATGTATAGATATTTCTTGCATAGAAGATTGGAAAAGTGGGTTTTAACCAGAGCTTTATTGGAGATAGAATTGTATGTAGATTGGGAGCAAATTTTGATGAAATTTCAGCAATTGACATCAATAATGAAGTGGTTGCTCACATTGGAAGTAGACTCGGAGATGTATCTCAAGAGGGGTGAACTCCGTCAACAACCTTCTGTTTGTCTCTTCTCGTCTATTGTGTCATTTCTTCATTTTGCAATTCTTATTCATTCATTTTCCCACAATTTTTAATGTTCTTGTATTTCGCATTCTCGATCCAAATGAAAATTAAATACATAAACTAATTTGTAAATCGATCAGTAATACCTTTGTTTTCGGATCATAACTAGACCTTTCACCTTGGAGTCGTTTTGGCATCTATTATTTACAAAATTGATCTCAGTGTAGATGCTACACCTTAAGAGTATTTTGTGTTCAATTTTTTTTATATGGTGATAAAAAGGGAATAGGGGATTTGATCCTACATTACTAGTATTCATGTTGTAATGTCCCCCAACCCATCTGAGTGACATTACGGTGTGGAATACTCTTAAAAATGAAATTTCTGCAAACTAAATTAATTCATTTACAGTTAGTTGATTTCATGTAGCTTAAAGCTACAGATTAAAATAGATTTAGTTACTGTCTACAACTAAAAAATAGGTGCATCTACAACATGCTAATCATCAACATGAAATGCAGCTAAAAAACTCATTACAACAACATATAAATCACTTCCAAATACACGTAGTTCATGCACAACAATTAAAAACATAATTTAACATAACAACAAGATAAACACTTATATTCTCACAAAAATTGTGCAACCAGCTGCTTGGTACAGACGTTCCACCTAACCATAGACTCATTGTTTCAAATCTCAACATTTAGTCACCCTCGAGTTGAGATTAGAAATCCACAAAAGAGGGTGGTTTCTTACAGTCCACTCACAGCTCATAAACTCTCAATCCTACTAATATTTTCCTACAACTATCCTGATTTTCTATAAGCTCTCTTCCTTTTGTCCTTTCTAACCCAAGAAATGTACCTCTTCACTAATGTCAATCCCTCAGGCATCCCATTCATTTATCAAGGTCTCTCTAGCACACACAAATATGAATCTCTCAGCTGAGAACTTAAGGGAAAATTCTGCTAGGAAAACTATCAACAAACCAATAGAAACCAATTGTTGTTATAGTGCAACTTAAACATGAGTTCACTCTTCAGTCCTGACAACCTAGCTTTTTAGTTTTCCAACTTCAATTTGCTCCAATTATTTTCTAGTTTTCTCTAGAATTCACCCTCCATGGTTGCATCATCTCCAAGCTCTGTTTCTTTCTCTTTGTTTACCTCCCATGCACAAAATTGACTAATTCCCAAAATTGTTGTCTCAACCCATACAAATTTTCTCTCTTTGGCTTGCCTTTCTTGACTCACACTCTTCCCCAAGATGATTGTACTCAACCCTCATGTACCCAATAACTCTGGGTTGTGACCACTCACACCCACCCTCTTACATGTATTCAATGATTGGCTTTGGGAACACTCAATCATAAATGGGAAGGTTCATATACAAATAGAAAAATTTAGAAAAATGTGTTAAATTAATATACATGGGTATTTCCCCCTTGGATCCCTCTTGGCCATTATCTTAGACACTTCCCCCTCTTCTGGATTAATTCATCCCCCCATCTCTTGTCCATGTCCCCTTAGCAAATGGCATCACATTTTTATTAATAAAATAATGAAATACAATTCACATATTACATCGCTTTGGTCGTAGCCACACATTATATCTACATAAGCATTGATTAAACGAGGGATTATAGTGGGGATGTTACATTACCCCTCCCCTACAATTGTGCATCATCCTCGTTGCACTCTATGCCGACACACACACACACACATACACACACATGTGTGTGTGTGTATCGACATAGAGTGCACCAAGGACGACGCAAAATTGTAGGGGAGGGGGAATATATATATATATATCTATATCTATCTATCTATCTATATATATGCAAATTTACATCATAATACTTAGAAAATAAAATTCTTTTACAACTCCAACAACAATGCCAACTAAAATGTCATGTTCCTCTCAACTCGTTGACCCAAGGAAGACACCATTCATTTATCAGAGATAACCCAAGGGATGTACCATTTGTTTATCAAGTCTAACCCAAGGAATAAGTCATTCCTTTATCAAGGTCTCCAACGCAGTTGGTCAGGACTCTAAGATGTGGTTCTAGAACTCTTGCTGCTCAAAACAAAGTCTTGCATTTTGTCTTCAATACTATCAATAATTTGTGGATATTTTGCCTGCATGTTTTCTTCATGCTCCCATGTAGCATCTCCGGGACCGTAACAGGTCCATTGAACCTTTGCGAGCCCTATGGATTTTTTCCTGAGAACTTTGACTTTCTGGTCCAGGTTGCATATTGGTTCCACTCGGAAATCTCTTTCATGCTCCACCTGGATCACATTCCAATCAATTACTTGGTTAAGATTAGGAACATATTTATTTAACAAGGACACATGAAATACGTTATGCACTCTCATGGATGCAGGAAAAGATAACATATATGAAATTGGCCCTATCTTTTCTAATATTTCAAAAGGCCCACAATATCTTGCTATCAACTTTGAGAAACTTCTTAATCTTAGTGAACTTCTCTTTGCCTTTACTTTTAAGAACACATGTTCTCCCACTTTAAAATCTCTGAAAACTATATTCCTATCTACATAACTTTTCTTCTTATCTAGGCAAGCTTTTAAATTTTGCTTTATCTTTGCATCTGATCTTTCATTTCTTTTAACAATTCTGGCCCAACAACTGCTATATCTGCTAGATTATCCAACCTCACTGGTGTGTTACATTTTCTGCCATACAATGCCTCAAATGGATTCATTTTCAATGAGGCTTGATACCCATTTTTGTATAAAAATTCAACTAAATGAATATAATCTTCCCACTTTAATGGTTGATCCATCACATACATTCTAAGCATATCCTCAATTATCATGTTAGTCCTTTCTGTTTTTCCATTTGACTTTGGATGTTATGCGATACTAAGATTTAAATTTGTCCCAAAACCCTTGAACAAATCCTTCCAAATATTGGAAGTAAACTTTGGATCTCGCTTTGAAACTATTGCATTAGGCACTCCATGTAGCCTAGAAACTTCTCTCATATAAATTTCTGCAGTATTTGTTTCCTTGTGTGTAGTTTTTACTGGAATGAAATATGTTGCTTTATTTAATTTAATCACCACCACCATGATGGAATCATGCTGCTTCACTGTTCTAGGAAGCTTAGTAATAAAATCAATTGTAACTACTTCCCACTTCCATTCTAGAATGAGAAATGGTTGTAGCAAACCTGTTGGGTGTCTATGTTCTATCTTTATTTTTTTGAATTCTAGACATCGAGCTATGTAATTAGCCACTTATTTCTTCATTCATGACAAAAAATATTGGCTTTTTACCACTGCAATTGTTTTCTGATATCGTGGGTGCCCTGCATATGACACATTATGCATCTCCTTCAACACTACATTTTTCAGCTCCCTGGAATTCGACACATGCACCTTACCATTGTACATGAGAATTCCATCTTCTTTCAGCCCATAATAATTAATTTTTTGTTGAAAATTACCTTGTTGTAATGTCTCTTTTATTTTTAAATAATTTTGATCTGAATTTGTTGTTGCAATAACTTGGTTTTTCAGATCTATCTTGTACATGCTAATCGTTGCAGTATGCACTTCATGAGCTCTCTTGTTGAGTGAATCAACCACTTGATTTTCCTTTCTTTTTATGTGCTTAATTTCGAAGTCATATTCACTCGAAAATTCCAGCCATTTAGTTTTCCTAGCATTTAGTGTTGGTTGTCCAAACAAATGCTTCAGACCACAGTGGTTTGTCCTTAGCTCGAATTTCTTACCCATAAGATAATGCCTCCACATTTTCAATGCATGCGCAATCGTTGTTAACTCCAATTCATATGTAGCATAGTTCCTCTCATGGTCTTTTAATTTTCTGGACTCATAGCATATTACATGGTCCTTTTGACTAAGAACTCCATCGAGTCCTTCCTTGCATGCATCTGTGCACACAAAAAAATATTCACTTGGATATGCAATTTTCAATATTGGTGCACTTGTCAATATTCCATTCAATTGTTGAAAACTCTTTTCACACTTGGAAGTCCATTTAAATTTCACTCCCTTCTTTTGCAAAGAAGTGATTGGACTTGCAATCTTTGAAAATTCTTTTATGAATTTTCGGTAATAACCGACAATACCCATGAATGATATGACCTTTGTTACATTCTTTGGTGTTGACAATCCTCTAATAGCCTATATCTTCTCAATATCAACTTTTATCCATGTTGCTGATATTATATGCCCCAAGTAGTGAATTTTCTTTTGGTAAAAGATGCACTTACTTATCTTGGCATACAATCTGTGCTCTCTTAAAAATTGCAACACCATTCTTAAATGTTGTTCATGTTCCTCTTTTGATTTAGAATAAATGAGTATATCATCTAAGAACACAATCACAAACTTGTCCAGGTATTCCATGAACACTCCATTCATCAGATACATAAAAAATGTTGGGGCATTTGATAGCCCAAATCGCACTACCATGAATTCATAATGCCCATTTCTTGTTTTGAATGTTGTATTGCTGATGTATTCTTCCTTTATCCTTACTTGATGATAGCCTAATCTCAATTTAATATTTGAAAATATTCTTGCACCTTTCAATTGATCAAACAAATCATCAATTCTGAGCAAATGATACTTATTCTTTATGGTAACCTTATTAAGTTGCCTAAAATCAATACACAACCTTAAGGTTTTATCATTCTTCTTCACAAAAAGAACAGGGGCTCCCCAAGGTGACACACTTGGGAATATATACTCCCTTTTTAACAATTCTTCAAGATGCATTTGTAACTCCTTCAATTCTAGTGTACCCATTATGTATGGTGTCTTGGACACTGGGGCAGCTCATTGTACCAAATCAATAGAGAAATCAATGTCTCTCTTTGGTGGCAGTCTTGGAATTTCTCTAAAACCATCTTCAAAATCCCTCAAGATCAGATGGTGTTCAATGCTTGCCACTTTATCTTTGGTTTCATCCTCCATATGGAATACAAACATTTGGCATCCCTTCTTGAAGCTCTTCTTCAAATACATAGTTGAAATCTCTCTAACAACTACAACTCTTGGAATGCCTTGAATCTTGTTTTGTTTCCCTTCCTCATCAAGACATGTGATTGTCTTGTTGTAACAATCTATGATAGCATGAAGTTTTTCCAACCAATCCATGCCAATTAGACAGTGATATGAACCCAATGGTATGATGTTTACATCTACCTTCGTGTTGATTCCATTCATGTCTATTTGACAATCTTTAATGAACTCATTGATCTTCCTTTTATCCCCCGTGGCTAACTGAACTAACCAATATTTCTTATGTTTACTTCTTTGCAAGTGAAATATTTCAACAATGTTAGTATTTATGTAACTATGGCTAGCTCCGAAATCAATTAAAATTTTTATGGATTGGTTATCAATCTTACCTTCCACTTCAATCACGGGGGATTGATATTATGCTTGCTTGTTGTCCAAGGCTACATAAATCCTTGGCATGCTTCCTCCCATATATTCCATTGTTTCAGCCTTCTGAATGTTGTGGATAGTCCTCATTATTTCTCCTTTATGAGGGTAGTCCCTATATAAGTGATTCCCCTCACATCCCCAACATTGAACAAGTTGCTTCCTTGGCCTTTTCCCAAATGAATTTACATTCTTTTTCTCGTTTTAGGTTGGTTGGCCTTGCTGATTTGTTTGGAAGTTATTTTTGAAAAAGGGTGGCTTAAACCTTTTCTTCCTTTGATCCTTTTTCCCTTTCATCTTGTCATTCGAGGTCTTTTGGAACAATGGCCTTACTTTGTTTCACTAATAAAGGTGCCTTGCTTTCCTTATGGTTTCTTCCAAGGTATTGGGGTTATCATATTGAATCTTGTCACTATAGAAGGAGGGTAACCCACTTAGAAACCTTCAGATTTTAACCTTCTCATCCTTGATGAAGTCAACATACTTCAACAATTCAAATAACTATTTCTTATATTCCTCCATTTTCATGGTTCCCAAATTGAGTTCAAAGAAATCTTTCATCTTTCTCTCATAGTAATGCTCGGACAAATATTTCTCTTGGAAATATCCTTTGAACTTCCTCCATGAGATACTTTTCTCATCGAGGTTTTTGTCTTTCTTAAGTTGATCCCACCACATGGATGTCTTTCCTTGCAAGTGGTAGGTGGAAATTATAGCTTCTACTTGAGATGAGTAATCATGCAGTTGGAAATATTTATTCATTTCCAACAGCCAAACCTCTACCTCTTTTCCTTTCCTGTGCTTGCCATTGAAAGTAGGCGGATTGATTTTCCCGAGCTCACCTTGCAAGATGTTTGCCTCATGAGTTCTTCTTTTCCTCCGAACAAGAGACACACTTGGGTTGCTCCATGGCCCTGTGCTTGCATAAGTTCTTCTAGTAGAACTCCTTGGAGAATGATGGCGCCTTCTCATGCTTCTTGAATTCCTATCATTTCCATGATCATCCATTTTTCTATGGGATCTTGATGTTGATACTTGTCTAGCACTAGTTGCTTGCTTGGTGCCATAATCCTTGTTAACTTGCTTATGAAACATATTTAAGATCTGAAGTATCTTTTCTTGAGCCTTCACAATCATTTCATTATCATCCATTTAACTCTACACTTCTCTATGCATAATTCTCATAGTGACAGGCTATGGCCTATCTCTTATTCCATTTGACTATGTCTCAACATTCCCCATGATGACATGCAAACCTCTGAACTCTTCCTCATGGATGTAATATCCTTGAGGATCTTCCATAACTCCAGTCCTCATATAAGAACTAAAGTTTCTTTCCGTACCTCTAATTATGCAAGAAATGTGCATGTAATAATTACCGTTAGAACATGTGTATTATAAAACATTTCATTAATTGGAATAAATAGTGTTTCCTCGTCAATTTATGAAGGATTCATTTCATCATTCACACTATGATTCCCTAGATGCATTCCTCTATGAAATAGATTTCCAATGACTAAAACCTTTCCCAAAATCGTGATCGAAAGTTATAATGTTCTGAAGTTTTTTGGGGTGTCTTTGGCCAATGCCCATCCCCTTCGCCACGTGGCATCCACGTAGCTTCACCTCTCTCATGCCATATGACATGGAACTATCGTGACTTGGGTCGTCATCGCTTGATGATGATGTTGTTACTAGTTGTAGGGAATATCTTCTGGTCTTCGCAAATACCAGGCCTTCGACCCTTCGTCGTTCTTGTACAGGTCTACAACATCTCTAGAGACCCAAATTCCGAAGTCTCCTTTCGCTTCAAAATCTATGGTGGGGATCGATCCACCCTTAAATCTGATCATTGATATTCTTCCGCACCTAACACAAGATTTAGACTTTTCAAGGGTCCTACACTAAATTTAAATTCCTCGAGCATTTTCATCAATGGTCATGACTTAATCAATCATCGACATCTATGGTATGCGCGTTGCAATATGACTGCTTGATAACTCCTTCCTCATTGCATATGTATAAACTATGTCGACACGTAGCTGAGCTATCCGATGGTACCGATCAAAGAGAACGACCTCCTGATAATTAACGCCCTTACGACTTCAAATTTCACTTTCACTCTCCTTCGTTGATCTATGTCTTCGATGGATGATTTGATCTCCACTTCCCACAATTTCGGCAAATCCTAGTCACCTCCAAGACTTGATGATCGATGACCCTAGCTTAATCATTAGTTGTGATGGATGGATGAGGTTGTTCTTTACTTCACAATATACCAAAGTTGGACACTTTGACAAGGGAAAAATTTGACGCTTCGGCGTTTAACACATCCTCCTATATCCTCAAATCTCTTGGAGTCTCGGAGTTTCGAAGTTCCATAATTCCTCGCCACGTACTCTGGCCTTCGTCTTTCTGGATATTCTTACCCCTTGTACTTTACATTTCCCAGAGTAAGACTTCGTTGAAGTGCTTACATTGTCCTCCCACTAGTTGATCAAACTGTTGAGAAGGGATCCCAACGAACCCTCAGATCAATGGCTCACATTGCTCCTGAATTCTTCTCCACGATCTAACAGTCGACGAGATTGTGTTGCTTACTCTATCCTTCCAATGTACTCGATCTAACAATCGAGAAGGGTCTCGAAGATCCTTATATATACGGACCATGTTACTTTATGACTTTGACATTTAGGGATTCGATTTGTTTGACACATTTTTACTCTCGAAGTTGGTGAACGCCGAATTTGACCGTAGTGTATATCAACGGCCAGGAAGGATTCTGAAGATCCTTAAATATATGGCTTGCGTCACTTTTCAACTTCGACATTCAGGGATTTTGGTTGTCTAACACCTTTTTACTCTAGGAGTGGGTAAACACCGAATTTGATTGTAGCGTGTAATACCGTTAGGTCGAACCCCAAATGTAAATGTAAATACAAATGTACTTAGGCTGGTGAGTCGGGATGTAGAAAAAACAATATATTTGTGATGTAAATGTAAATGTATTCACATGCAAATATTAATGAAAAACACATCACTGCGGAAAACCAACCATGTAAAAGAGTATGGGGGGACTAAACTCCACTAGTTATGGAAAGGCGGATAAAAGTTAAGGATAAGGGGCTAAGATAGGAAGCTTAATCCAAAAATAAATATTTTATGAATATTCCTTAAAGTATAAAGCATGGATAATTATTTTATCCTAAATTCTAAGGATAGGACAAGTGGGCCAAAGTAGTTCTCAACATGACAAGTGTTAAGTTGGAAATATGCATACATATAGTTTGGGTTTAGTTCATTTTCCTATCATTCCACCATCCTTTCACTTATTGATTTCAGTTGTCCCTTTTACCTTTCTGTTATTATCACTGTACATGTACCTGTACCTGGTTAACTTAAGAGCTAGACTGAAGAAGCGGATTGTCATGCTCGTGAGATATTGAAGAGGCGGGTCGTCAAGCCCATGAGAAATTCTCTCTAGGTGAGAGAATTTTTGGGAATTGATTTTCCGAAGGTGCCAAACTACAACTACAGTGCTTTGAGACTTCATGTCCAACCTGTTACTGAAGCCTCATAAAGGAAGTGGAGTAATCGAGGGACTATTGAGCAGAGAAAGAGAACATTTCTTGGGGTGGGACAAGAATATGGGGAATGAGGGATTGTAGGTTGTTAGTTTGAGTTGACACATGTGATGGAATTTTTCCTGTTGTCTGAGATACATCATCTTGGTTAGGAATTCCTTTACCTGGGTGGAGTGTACTCCCAGCTCGGGGGTGATCCACTGCTAAGAGTTTTGAGTAGTGCGGTCTAAGGTTGGGAGGAACATGGAAAGTCTGAACACAGTTGGTGATATTTTTATCAAGATAAGTGTCAATTGTGTGTTAAATTACATGCTGCATTATTATTTATGTGTTTTTCATGTGTGTGTTGTATGTGTATTTTTATTATTATTTTGTATGAATCTGTGCATTTGCAGAGTTTCTATATGTTTTAATTTTGTATACAGCTTGAAAATTTTATGTGGCATAGTCCAGTTGGATGTTGGGGATGATACATAGCGTATATCCAATAGTCAGGAAGGATTTCTAAGATCCTTAGATCTATGGCTCACATCACTTTGCAACTTGGGCATTCGTGGATTCCAGTGGTTTAAAACCTTTTTACTCCCGGAGTGGGTCAACACCAAATTTGACCGTAGGGTATATCCAACGGTCAAGAAGGATTTTTAAGATACTTATATCTATGGCTCACATTACTTCACGACTTAAAATTTGGTTAGGGTTTAATGATAAAGTGGATCCCACGACAATGGATAGGAAATTGTTAGTTGTCGACCAACCTTCTAGTCACTATTTCATCCAGTTGCCTTCGACGAGATTTGAATGTTGTGAATTTACAACATCTCGAAGTCTTGAACCTCAAAAGTCTCGAAGCTCAAAAGGCTTAGCTCCCTTTGAGCATAGTGCAATGTTCCAATACCCTAGTCATATGGAACTTTGGCAAGCCCCAGTGGGCTACACTCTTAAATCTTATCTGAGAATTTTTTAAAGTCCGTGGACTCGAACTTGAGGTCACTTGGATAAGAAAATGGTTTGGCTCTCTTTAAAACCCCTGATTTAATCCTAGTCGTTGATCCCATCAACCTTTCAAATGGTCAAATCCTTAGGAGTTTTAAATTTATCCTGATGAATCTCAATCGTCAATCATGAGATCAAACACGATCCCAACCGTCGATTCTCCAAACTACATGTAACTCTACAGGCGGCCATTAAAACTCGAATTTTGACAATTCCAAGTCAAATTTTGATCTGCAACTTCACCACTCTACTCCATTAACCATCTCAAAATGTTCGACGCCATTAAAACTCAGATTTCACTCACGGAATTCGAGATTTCTCTCTAAAATATTCGTTTTCTCGCCAAATTGGTCACAGACAAAATATGCAACAACAAATTTCACGAATTCGTAGCCATCTTGGCCCATATAAGCCTGGTGTTTGAACCATAAGATCTGATATCATAATGTAATGTCCCCTAGCTCATCTAAGTGACATTACGATGCATAAAATCTTTAGTTAAACCTTTCTATTCAAAGAAGAAAAGAGAAGTTATCGGACTTTGGTTAAACCTTTCTATTCAAAGAAGCGTGGTAACTGGATGAAGGAACTGATAAAGAAAGAAAGGTGTGATCATCATAAAATTACTATGATGGTCTCTCGTGTCTTTACTTGCTTGTTGTCTTCATTAATGGTTATTAGAACCATCTCCACTTTTTATTACCCCTCGTTGGTCAATTTGTTGATCGCTTTCTTGAACCACTCTTCAATATAATTTTTCCTTGGTGCCATGTTTATCTCATGCCAGATTTTGATGTTGAATAGATTTCCCTCCAAGTCTCTTAAATCAAGGGAAATACCATGTAATTCTTCCTTGATGTCCATATTCTTCACAGAATAGTCCACTAGCCAATTTTCTATGTCGTCCTCATCATTTTCAAGTATGCCATAGAACTTTTCAACTGACAACCCTTTAAAAATCTCTACTTGTTCGTCAAACTGTTGCTTTGCTAGAAACATTGAGTTGAGAATTAGTTTGGGGTCTTGTAATTTGTTAGTATTTCTGGCTAAGTCTATCTCTGTGAGCCTCTTGAATAGTTCTTCCCTCTTTGATATAGCTTGGCTGGACGCTTGAACAATGTTATTCATTTTTTTTATCTTTTATTTCCAATGCACGTTCATCTGTTTTATCTGACTTGGGGAGGGAAGATACTCCTCTCTTCTCCTTCGTTTTTTCATGTTAGAAACTTTGTTTCCAAAAGTAAGTGCAACATCAATGTAAAAACTTTCTTCGTTTTTCAGGTCAACTTGCAAATACTCATGGAAGGCATGTGTCCTCGAACCAAAAGAAACAATGTTTTTAGAAACTTCCCATGCCTTTGTGATCAATTCCATTATTTTCTTAATGTTTCTTTCTACATAGCTTCTGATTGATGTAAGTAGGCTTGAAGATCTTTTCAATTTAGCAGTGGGTATGGCGGGTCTGACTATTGTCAAAGGACTGGCAAAAAGTGGAAGAGGCATTAAGGCATCTTCGATTTCCTTGATCCTTTCTTTTAATTTCGTGTTTTTTGCTTCAAGACCACCAATGGAGTCATCCAAAGCATTATCAATTGCACTGTGAATTTTACAAATATGGGAAGGTCGCATATCACTTAAGTCAACCTCTGAATGAGATTTTCCTTTCTTATTCTTCATATCACCTTTTTCAATAATCAATTTCTTTGATTCCATGTCAAAGACAACGCTTTGAAAAACAAAAGACTCTTCTTCATTGAAGGTCTCATTCTCAATGATTTCCAATGATGAATTTTGATGGGTCGTATTTCCTGGCTGATCAATGGTGGGAAATATTTTCTCAATATCCACCTAGAGGTCCATGTCTTCAAAGGATAATTTGTTGATGTCACTCTCTATGCAGTGGTCTTCTTCCTCGTACACAACATTTTTTCTATTTTTTCTTAGAGGAATCTTGTGCGAGCTCTCAATTTTTCTCGAAGGGGGATTCTTTTCTCCTCCACCGCTTCAACTGTTGTTGGTAACTTTTCTATTTGGTTGGGTCATTAGAGAATTTCTCCGAGATGTGGTAGTTTTATGAGTAATAGTTGGGAACTGGACGCTCTTCTCATTGGGAACCTTTCCTTTCTGCTTGTAAAACACATTAGTACTAAGTATCGTTTCCAAGTTACTAACATTGTGAGCATGATCGCCTAAGTTGTTATGTTCCTCTTCACTCAGAACAATATGAATAAATGAATTGTTACATCTTATTGCCAGCATATGTTCCATGGAAATTTCGTTAGGGTCAAACCCCTTTATCTTTTTAGCATATTTCAGATTCACATTGTGGAAGTGGTTCACAAACTCATCGATTTTGTTTATATTCCTGAATATAAAGTCTCCGATTTTCCAAGGCAAGGGTATGAATTTGTTTTTCCGTTTCTCATGGAAAAAGTGAAACCATAAATTATATTGCCTTGCTACTTACATGATAAACTTTTTATCAGATACATGGTATGGAAGAAAAGAGGGATTTTCCTTGGAACCAAAAATCCTGATAACATTATGATTTTCCATCTTCTCTAACGTCCCCTTTTTATCCAATAATTTACTTGCTTGGTCGGATATCCTGGGGGTATCTTTACCAAACAATAGTCCTTTAAAAATTGAAACAAAATCATTGTAAACTTCATAAAAATTCAAAGAATTCTTGTGTCTCCACAATGCTTGGTACCAGAAGGTAACTAGATCAATTTCATAGTTCACCCTCTTACAGATAGAAATTTTGGAAATTGACATAAAAATGCTATCACAAACACTAAATAAGAAGCCATGACGAATTTCTTGTCTTTTTTATACCATGAAAACTACAAGGATATTTCAATGGAAATCAATTTTCCCCAATCGAAAATAGCTTTCTCTTTAACTGTAAAATATAAAATATAAAGAATCATTCAGGAAATGGTGGCGGTGCTTTCTTGGCCTGTCATCCTGGTAAACAACTAAGCAATTTCCCGAAAGGGGTTTTTAAACTAGTCGACATGAATCCTAGTAATGTATTCTGAGATAGCCACAAGATTATTCAAGAACTCAAAAAAGAGTTTCAGGTTGTTTTCATGTATTTTCAGGAAATCCCTGCAATCCTCTCCTTTGAAGGTAAGTGTTGGTTCAGGGAACTTCAACATCTTACAAAATATTTGTGGTGAAAGAGAGATGGGGGACCAATCCTGGAGTTGTATGGTTCGCTGACTCGATACATATTTCTCAACACACCATGCAACTAGTTCCTTACATTCGAAAACCTGAGGGACACACCCTGCGCGAGTAATTTTGGATGTCCAAATCACTTATCTTTTAGCAGAGGGAGATGAATAGTAAGAATAATCTCTGTGTTGGAGTTACTTCACACACACCTAGGATTTATTTTTTCTAAGGTACTAAGGTTTTTCCTATGTTTATTAGTCATTGTTCAGTCTCCTAAATTTTAGGGGAGAATATTCTACCTGGAGAATATTCTCTTCAGTTGACACTTCAATTTGACTAGTTGAGTTGAGTATAGATGTTGCATTGGTTTTGTCACCATGAAAAATTGGGATCATCACCATGATAATGCGCATTAGCCTTGATTTCATCACCATAATAGAGCACTACCCCTGATTCCTTGATGTACTCCTCACTACACTCTATTTCAGTTAGTTAATTGAAGACTGGTTGACTAGTTAACTCAACTAGGTGGCAATTCACTCCCGTAACTTACTGAGAGACTATAATAGGTGGAAGTCAACTCCTGTAACTTCTGGTGTGTGTCTAAATCACTCTAGACCACCACTATGGCACATTGGTTCTCCTCTAGTGCACATTGATTGAGTTATACAAAGTATATCATGTGTAAATTATTCATTATTCACCACGGTTAATGAGAATTCTTCCATTCTTTCTCTCTTGCTTCTTCTTTCTCAATTTTCCTCTAAAAATGTGTGTGGTATTTTCTATATAGATCTCTTTTGTGCAGGTTCAACACATTTACATGGTATCAGAGCCGAGGGACTGCTAAGCCAAAGTTCCACCAATTTTTTTGTAGGTACAAAAGATTGAAGACAACAGAAAGATGGATTTCCCAAAAGAATTCATTCTTACACCTTACAATTACTTTGCATGGAAGGAGAAAATAATCATACATCTCTGAACCAGAGGATTGTACAGGTTAACCTTGAGTACATACATAGAACCGACATCAACCATAGAAAAATCCAAGTATCTAAATCAAATGGATGAAGCATTCATAACAATTTGCAATCTTATTTCTCCCGATCTCCTTTTTCACATATCTTCTTGTAAAACCCCCAATGAAGCCTGGACCACCTTGGAAGGGCTCTTTGGAAAATAGGATGAGATGAGGGGACACATTCTAGCGGTGGAATTTCTCACATTATATCCAAAAATCTTTGACAATATCCAATATTTATTTATAAAATTCAAGGATTTATTGTCGCAATTCAAAGCTTGCGGGGTTGATAAATATAAGGAGGAGAAACAAATGGTTCTCACCATTGTCTCCAAACTTGGTCATGCATTATCTGTGTTCATATCAACATTCCATTTATTCAAATTCGCCTCTGGAGCCACCTGGAAGATGCCTTCTCTTGAGGACTTTATTGAATCCCTGACACAAGAGCAAACCAAGCTTATCAACATGGGAAAAATCAAAGGCTTGAAGGAGCATGCAATTACTGGGCAAGATGGAAGCCATCGATATCATAAATATAAATACAAATACAAAAGGAAATCTCATGCACATCCAAAGAAGGAAGGGTACTCAAAACCCTTCATCGATGCCTCTAGATCCAAAGGTGGAAAGGGAAGAAAATGGGAGAAATGCATGTACTGCCATAAAGGATTCCATCCAGAATCTGCATGCATGTAGAAACAAATAGATCTAATGACTCAAATACTTCGGAAAACCAACCTTGGAGATCGCATCCCCCAGGGTGCCAAGAAGAAGAAGCCAGAAGATCATAATCTCAAGAAAGACATTTCTAGCCATGTCTTGATTTGCATCAACTCCTCTCTCGATGCTTGGATCGTAGATTCAGTAGCATCACATCACATGGATTCCACAAAAGAAGTCTATTCTTCATTGGATGCATGCAAAGGTCCTCCTATTCTTATGGGGAACAACTCTCCAGTCAAGGTCACCGACAAATGAATGATTTAACTCACCAACGAAAGCTTCAAGAATGTGTTGCACGTTCCCAAACTTTCCGTCAATATTTTATCTGTGTATCAGATGACGAATTCCATCACCAAAAAGAAAGTCATATTCACACCAAATGTAGTGAACATATATTACATGAAAACCAATTCCATGTTTTCTACCAGTGAGGTAAATCATCAATCTAGATTGTATACATTTTCTAAAGGTTTGGTTGAGACACAGTCAGGAAAGAAAATAAAATTCCTATGAACTGATAATGGGGGAGAGTATGTCAATCATGAGATCCATAATATTTTTCATGAGGCAGGGATTCAGTTGCAACACACAATTCTCTATACTCCACAACAAAACAAAGTTTTTGAGTAGAAAAACAGATCTCTAAAAGAGATGGCATCTTGAATGCTACATGCAAAGTCACTACCATAGAGACTATGGGTCGAAGAATTTAATTGTTCAACATACATACAAAACAAATCTCTCCATAGATCCGTCAAGGATAATACCCCCTACAAAGATTGGAGTGGCCTCAAACTGGGAGTGACCCACTTTCGTATTTTTGGTTCACGTGCATGGGCCTAGATTCCATCTGAAAAGAGGAAAGAACTTGATCCACAGAGAACTGAGTGTATTTTTGTTGGATACCCCGACGGTGTGAAGGGATACAGACTTATTGATATTTCCTCAGACTGACTCATCATTGAGAGAAGTGTCCAATTCAAGGAAAGTGTCTTGCATGTACCTCAAAATTCGCATGCAGACACCTTCATTCTTCCACCTATTTGAGACGATGAGCATGCACATGCCGACTCTTATTCAAATGAGAGTTTTGATTCATAGGACTTAGATGATCCAAATACAGAGTCAGTATAGTCAGATGCAGAGTCAGAGCATCTAGATGCAGATGCAGATCCAGAGAAGAGGCCCAAGTGGGCATAAACTACTCTTCAATATGCAAGGGATATTGTTGGTGATCCAGCCAATACTAGGAGAACTCGATCTGATTTTGAGGAGCCTCTTATTGCACTCATTGCCACTAGACCATTTCCCTCTAGGCATCTTTTCTTGGTTCAGTCTTCAGATCCATAGTATTATGGCGAGGCTACTACAAATCCATTTTGGGAATCTGCCATGCAGGAGGAGTACAACTCCCTCCTCGAGAACCAGACTTAGGATTTGGTTCCCCTTCCTTCTGGAAGGAAACTTGTCAGATGCAGATGTGTCTACATGAACAAGAGTGCAACAGATGGACATATTAGCATATACAAAGCTAGGCTTGTTTCCAAAGGATTTTAGTAGGTGCATGGCATTGACTATGATGAGACCTTCACTCCAGTAGCGAAGATGGATTCCATACATTTGGAACTTGCCATTATGGTGGCCAAGGGATCGGAAGTCCATCAGATGGACGTGATGAATCCATTTCTTCACGATGATCTCTTTGAGGAAATATATATGG
The DNA here is from genome assembly GCA_009831015.1 of Picea engelmannii. Taxonomy (NCBI): domain Eukaryota; kingdom Viridiplantae; phylum Streptophyta; class Pinopsida; order Pinales; family Pinaceae; genus Picea; species Picea engelmannii. Next base: position 177,452 of record ML784845.1, read on the forward strand.
TGTAGCCCCAGGGATTTATGCATGATTCATCTTTGGTTTGTCGACTGAATAAATATCTTTATGGCTTCAAGCAGGCTCCAAGGGCATGGTATGCCAAGATGGATTCCTACCTATTGTCACAGAAATTTGTACGTTGTAAATCAGACCTGAATGTCTACATGCTCAATATGGTTGATTCACTTCTACTCTTAGTTATGTATGTTGGTGATTTCTTGATCATCGGTTGCTTGACTTCAGCGATTGTTGCAGTCAAGAGTATTCTACATGACAGGTTTTTGATGACGAACATGGGTCCGCTACACTTCCTCCTTTGACTAGAGATCAGTCAGGATGCATAAGGAATCAAACTGTCTCGGGTCAAGTATGCACGAGATCTCCTTGAAAGATTTCACATGACAGACTGCAAGTCTGCTTTGACTCCTTTCCTACCAGGAGTCAAACTTGAGGATGGTGCGGACACTCCACTGGTTGAAAACACATTGTATAGACAGATAGTGGAGAGCTTGTTGTATCTCACACACTCCAGATCAGACCTCTCCCATGCAGTTGACATAGTTTCCAGGTTCATGCAGGAGCCGCATGAGCTACATTGGAAGTTTTCAAAGCATATCCTTTGATACGTACATGACACCATCACCTTTTGGATTCATTATGAAACATATTCTACATTAGATCTCATCGAGTTTACTGATTCGAACTGGGTTGGCGATAGCACTGATCGCAAGTCCACATCTAATTACTCACTCAGTCTTGGTTTCAGGCCTATCTATTGGTCGAGCAAGAAGCAGGATGCTATTTATATTTCTTCAACCGAGGTAGAGTACAAAGGGGTAGTTAACATAACCATTCATGCTATGTGGCTACAAAATTTTATCACTGAGTTGGTCATTCAGTTTCATCAGTCGATCATCATTTGGTGTGACAACCAGAGCACTCTGAAGTTATGCAGAGATCTAGTTAAGAGGAAACAGACGAAGCACATCGAGATCCACATGCACTACATCAGGGACTTAGTACACAAGGGGATCATCGACCTACAGTTTTGTCCTTCAAAAGAACATATGTTAGACATCTTCACCAAGACCTTCACTGAGAAGAAATTCCACTCTCTATGAAGTCGTCTTGGAGTGAAAGACACAGTTTCCTAGCAAATGTCAGTTCTTTTTTTTTTTACATAAAATGTACCTTGAGGGGGGGTTTTTCCCATGAGGTTTTCCCTCTTTCCTCACTTTTTTTCAGTGTATATTTTGTATTTGGGTACCTAACATGGCCTCATTGTCAGGACCCATTCTTTATTTTCATCGTAGTGATGTTCAGGGGGGTGTTGGAGTTACTTCACACACACCTAGGATTTATTTTTCCTAAGGTCCTAAGGTTTTTCTATGTTTATTAGTCATTATTCAGTCTCCTAAAGTTGAGGGGAGAATATTTCAATTGGAGAATATTCTCTTTAGTTGACACTTCAGTTTGACTAGTTGAGTTGAGTATAGATGATGCATTAGTTTTGTCACCATGAAACATTGTGATCATCACCATGCTAATGCACATTAGCCCTAGTTTCATCACCAAAATAGTGCATTACCCTTGATTCCATGATCTAATCATCACTACACTCTATTTCAGTCAGTCAACTGAAGATTGGTTAACTAGTTAACTCAGCTAGGTGGCAGTTCACTCCCGTAACTGCCTGAGAGACTAGACTAGGTAGTAGTTCACTCCCGTAACTGCTTGAGAGACTAGACTAGGTGGAAGTTCACTCCCGTAAATACTGGTGTGGGTCCAGATCACTCTAGACCACCACTATGGCGGATTGGTTCTCCTCCAGTGCGCATCGATTGAGTTATACAAGGTATATCATGTGTAAATTATTCATTATTTATCACGGTTAATGAGAATTCTTCCATTCTTTATCTCTTGCTCCTTCTTTCTCAATTTCTCTTTGCAAATGTGTGTGGTATTTTCTAGCTAGATCTATTTTGTGCAGGTTCAACACAATTACACTTTGGACCAATGAAAGTTCTGGTCTTCATGCCCAAAAATATTCAAAGTATCACAATATAATTGTTGTCGAATTGTTGTTTCCATAGGTTCACGAGAGTGTTCTTTTAACCAGATAATACTTGAAATGAACTCTTGAGAGAGATACAAATAATATAATATTTGACATATCGTTATTTAATGTGTTTTAATGGGAAATCTCCTCGATCCCTTTGCTTATTAATGACAATCTTTACAGAACCTTCATGATGAGTTTTTAGCATTAAAACATACTTAAATGCGTATTGGGAAAATCACGAAGATGGTAGTGACGGATGAGAGAAATTTGAATTTGGGAAATTTTGTGAACTCACCAACCTGGGAACCCATGAACCCGTGGTTGCGAATGATCGAAAATAGACTAAGTGTTGTGCTTTGGTCGGTTAGACTCAATACAGGAGAAAAAATATACTTAGGAGCTTGGTACTCGCGACAAGTCTAACAGTCATAATGTAGATCACGAATCTTTGGGTGCAAAATGGATATCGCAGAACTTAGAATATGAAAGCTTGAACCCGCGATCCTGCGGTTACAAAAAATGGTTAAGTACATAATAACGCGACGGTCGGTCAGACTCATGATATGGCAATATGGATGGAGGTGAAGATTTGCGAATCCACCATTTTTTAGAAATGACTAAGTATAGTAACTATAAAGGGAAAAGAGAAGGGAGAAAAGAAAATGAGAATGAGGGTAGGTATAGAAGAGGGAAAATAAATGGAAAAAAGAAGTTGGGAAAATAGAAAGGGGAGGGAAATTTCAGAAGCGAGAATTGATCTCAACAACTGGCTCCAACTGTGAAATGATAACCCCCTTGTGGATTGTCAAGAATCCAAAATATTTATGACCAGACGCTTTCGTCCATTGGGCTATGGAGTCAAAGGTAAGAATATACAAACTAAAAAATAAATTTATGTACAAAGAAAATGAGAATTTTTTCGGTGAAGAAACATTTCAAATGTTTCCCGTTGATAGGAAACATTAAAATTTTACCCTTCATGTCTTGGAGCAAATAGGAATTAAAACCCAAGATCTTTTCGATAATGTATGGTCCAATATAGAGTGCTTCAAACTTTGTATGCATCGATGGTTTCTCCTTGGTCTTGTTCCAGAGTAACACCAGTTCTCCGTCCTGAAGATTATTTACAGTTGCACTCTGATCAAAATATCTTTTGATACTTTGATGTCTCTAAGAAGTTCAATTTAGGGCTTTGTTTCGTTCTTCCTCCAATTTCAACAACTGGTTGATCCTTCTTTGGATAGGTGAACTGTCTTCTGCACCTTCTATATTAACCATGGAATTCAAGGCACTGCGTTCGAGGCTAATTGAAATTTTCGATTTTTTCCCATAAACCAATGTATATAGGGACATCCCAGTGTTGTCCTTTGGAGTCATTCTACTTGCCCACAATTGATCCAGGGGATTAAATTGTGCTCAAAAATCAAAGTTCTCAGAATTGCTTAAAAATGTACATGTACGTAGGACTCATCGTTACGAACCCAACACAACTTGAACGGGCTCAAACGGACGTCGTATGAGAAATATATCATGTTTTGTCCATTTTTCCAAACAAACAAAATTTTGCTGATTGTGCACTTTGTATAGTCCGTACAGTGCTGACGTGGTAGATGACCGTACAACCATATAGTGATGTGGAATATGTGTTGGCATGCTGATTGAGTAGATGATGGCTGACAGGTGGACGAATCATATTTTGAGATGTGGCATATTATTGGACTAATGTTATGGTGCCACGTGGCCCAGTCGTGGGCTGCCACGTGGCACCCCTCCGTTGGTTTGTATTGGAAATTTTTTTGGACTTCACAAGGTTCAAATCTGTGACCTTCAGGCATGGGGAAGAGGCTTGGAAGGGTCGGGCTACTAGCCTACCCATGGTGGTTCTTAGTACCTAAGGTCTGAATGTTATATTTGAATTGAAAGTTAAGTTCAGTCCACAGAGAATAGGGTCGGGGCTAGGCCCCAACCCTCGATGCTTTCACATGTGACTCTTCCATATGGCCTTTGGCATCAAACCTTTGGTGCACGTACATACCAGTTATGGAGTTTATCCCCCGGTCTAACCCCGACGCATTACTATACCATGTAACCCTTACCTTAACACTTGGGCGCAGAACACTCAAGTTTAGCCCACGATTTTGTAACCACTGCAGATGACCTTCATCTATGTGGAGGGATCTAGCCAACAGGCACGCCAAAAGGGTAATTTGTTGGCCACATGGGGCCATACGACCAAGTTCTCCGCTAGAGTTTGAGGGCCATAGTATTAACGAACCTACATTTTCCCCTGATTTGAGGAACCATTGCGGGTGCTGGGTTTTGGAGCGGAAAACACACAGAGGTCGGGTTAGTCTGTCACAAGTACGTTTTGGCGAGTAGGTACAACAAGCTTGAACGGGAAAACTTCCAGGTGTAACTTCTTCGTTTTTTGGCCAAACCAAGTGCCGAAAAAGCCCAGCTAGGGGTTTTTGGACATTCTGAAGCCACTGAAGCCATCTATTTTGTATTTTGAGCACTGTAAGACAAATTTTTAAGCATAATGAAAATGATCCAAGGGAAGTTGGACCAAGAGATGTATCCCAAGAGAGGGGTGAACTCCTTTATCATTTTTTGTGTTACGTTTTCATTGTTGATGGTTTTTATTAGTATGATATGTTACTCCTGTTTTAGTAAAAATCACTAAATTTATGTGTTAGTAAATTGATCCTATTACCCAAACACATGCCATTTTACACTTGCAATTTTAAGAGATAAGTCTTCTTCATTTTTAAGATCTACTGGAAACATATTCATTCTATTTTCATATCAATTGGTATTAGAGTGAGGTTTTTGAAGACTTGATTGTTTGCAAGTGTTATTTTTTGATGATTACAAGGTTGAAGCTCACAAGAGGAGAAGGAAACTTGTGCAACCAAGTTCTCATCTCTCAATAAGGAGAGTTTCATATTCACCTTAGGGTTCAAGGAGACATTCACCAAGCATGGCTCATATGGGGAGTCAAGAGAACCTTTCTTTAGAAGAAGAAACTTTCAGAAAATCTTTCTTTGATATGGTTGAAATGGTGAAAATGTTATTTGATGAAAGGAATGCAATATTGCAGGGTGAAAGTTCTAATCCTCCAAAATATGATGGAGACCATGAGGAAAACACTCCAAAAGGGAATGGAGGGAATGGTGGCACTCCACCTCCTTCACCTCCATCTTCTTCTTCCTCTACTATTTCAGAACCAACTCCTATTCCTCCAAAGGAGAATGGTAAAACTATAACACATACTCCTTTACTTAAGCTTGATATAAAATTTGAATTGCCTATGTATAATGGAGAGGTGAATGTAGAAAGGTTGGAAAATTGGGTTCATCAAATAGAGGTTTATTTTAGGATACAAAAGATCTAATATGATGAAACCAAATTTCAGCTTGCCTCTCTTAGATTGGAAGGCGCATCACTAATTTGGTGGGAAGCCAAAACTCAAGAGGACATGAAGAAACATGGTAAAGTTTTATCCTCTTGAAATGATTTTATTGTTGCAATTAAAATACAATTTTATCCATTAACATATATGTAGAAAGCTATAATGGATTGGAAAATTTTTAGACAAGCTAAGGGGCAAAATGTACAAAGCTTTACTCAAGAGTTTATAAAAAGAGCTTTGGTTTTGGGTGTAGATTTGTCTTCACCAGATACTTTTCTCACATACATTGGAGCATTGCATAGTTATTTGAGACATACCATACTTATGTTTAACCCTAAAAATCTAGATGAACTATGTGTGTAGGATACTCACTTAGAAGCAAGAGGAAAGAATGTTCCTCAAGAGGGCAGCAACAAACCTTTCTTTAATGGAGATAAAGGGAAGGGAAAGTTCAAGGGAAAAGGAAATAAGAATGCTTCAATGAGGAGAGATGGGGAAAAACTGACATGCAAGCATTGTTCTAAGGATGGCCATGATGAATACCATTGTTGGAAACTTCATCCTGAGAAGAGACTCAAAAAGTTCAACAACAAAGGGAAGCCAAAGACTGTTGCAACTACCCAACATGATTTGGGTTCAGATTCCGGTGATGAGACAAAGATTACAACCATGGGATATAAAGGTAAGGAATCCATTGCTAGCACTAGTTATTCAAATTCTGGCAACAATGAAACTCAACGTGTAAAATAAAGAATAGATATTTTTCACATAAGGGTGATTTCAAAACATACCAAAATAGACACACTTTTTGATAGTGGTTCACAAGCAAACCTCATATATGAAGATATAGTAAAGAAATTAAACTTGGAGACAACACCTCATCCAAAACCATACCCTTTAGGATGGATATGTGACAATGCAAAGTTGCATGTAACAAGAAGGTGTAAATTCAGATTTTCCATTACTGCAAACTTTATAGATGAGGTAGAGCTTGATGTCATTCCATTGGATATATGTGGTATTGTTTTGGGAAGTCAATAATTGTATGATAGGAGAGATATCTTTTATAGAAATGAGAACAAATATCATTTGTTTAAAAATGGAGTTGAGTACATTATTAGATCACATAAAAAGAAGATGAACATGTCACTTGTAAATTCTTGACAAATGAAGATAATAGTGAATGCTAGCAAAAATTGTGTTCTCTTGATGATAAAACCAAAAGAGAATGTTAAAAATGAATCCTTCCAAGGATGTGACTCAAAACTGAAATCTGATTTATATGAGGTTGTTAATGCTCATGGTGAGATGTTTCAGGAACCAAAAGGATTGCCTCCCAAAAGAGGAGTCCAACATGAGATTTCTTTGCAGCATGATTGTCCTCTTCCAAACATTGGTATGTACAGGATGTTAGTGATGGAAAATGCAGAAATTAAAAAAACAAATCCATGAGTTTCTTGACGAAGGGATTATTCGGCCAAGCACTTTGCCATGTGGTTCATCGACTGTATTAGTAACAAAGAAAGATGGTACATGGTGCATGTGCATTGATTTCAGATCCTTGAACAAGATTACAATAAAGAATCGTTATCCTCTTCCTCGTATTGATGATTTTCTTGATCAGTTAAAGGATGACAAGTATTTTACTGCGTTGGACTTGAGAAGTGGATATCACCAGATTGGGATTGTTGAGAGAGACACATGGAAGAAAACTTTCAAAACCAAGCAAGGTTTGTATGAATGGATGGTAATGTCATTTGGTCTTTGTAATGCTCCTGTTACATTCATGAGAGTTATGAATGATGTTTTGAGACCTTTTCTTGATGATTGTGTGATATTTTACTTGGATGATATTTTGATTTTTAGCATGTCACATGAAGAGCATGCCAAGCATGTGAAACATGTACTAGATGTCATACAAAAAGAGAAGTTGTTCTTGAAGATGTCTAAGTGTGAATTTGGCAAGATCTCACTTGTTTATGTGGGGAATATTGTGGGAGAAGGAGAATTGAAGATAGATCCTTCCAAGATTAAGGTCATTGTGGAATGGCCTAAGCCCAACAATGTAACAGAGGTGAGAAGATTTTTGGGAGCAAACCAATATTGGAGGAAGTTTATTGCTAACTTCTCTTACGTTGCAACTCCATTAGATGCTTTAGCAAGCACTAAGAAAACTTTTTAATGGGGAGGCAAGCAACAAAAGAAATTTGATGATTTGAAGGGAAAGATTAGTTCATCCCCTATTCTTTAACTTCTTGATTTGAGATAGCCATTTGAGATCCAAATAGATGCAAGAAATTATGCAATGGGAGCAGTCTTGTTACAACTATCCTACCTATGATAAGGAATTGTATGCATTGGTACAAAGTGTGAAGAAGTGGAAACACTACTTGTTGGGAAAATAAACTATCATTCACAAAGATCATCAACCACTGCAATACTTACAATCACAAACCAAGCTACAACAAGCAAGGCACTTCAGATGGATGAGATTTCTTCAACAATTTCACTTGGTTATCAAGTATAAGAATGGCATTTTTAATAAAGTTGCGAATATGATTTCTAGGCCTATTATTAGTGCTTCAGTTATTCTTAAGCATAACTCTATCATGCATGAGAGCTGTGTTGAGCAATATGCTTTAGATTATGAATTTAAACAAGTTTATGCAACTTATGTCATTCTAACCAAGTTGAGGAACTGGAATATCATGTACATGATAAGTTATTGTATCAACTTGGAAAGATTTGTATTTCACAGGGTGAGAGAGTCAACATCATAAGAGAAGCACATTCTTCTCTTATTGCTGGTCACTTTGGTGTAGGCAAAACAATGGCAAACTTGCAAAGGTATTGCTATTGTCCTAAGATGAATGAGAGTGTTACGAGATGTGTAAGATGATTTTCATTATGTGCTACAAGAAAGCCTAGCAACATAAAATTGGGTTTGTATACTCCACTTTCGGTACCTACTTGTCCTTGGGAAAGAATCTCTATGGATTTTGTAGGAGGTCTACCTATGTCAAGAAAGGGTCATGATTATCTTTTTATTGTGGTTGATCATTTCAACAAAATGTGTATTTTGATGCCTTGTAAGAAACATGTTACAACTAAACAAATGGCACACATGTTCTTTCAAAATGTTTGGGTTCATTTTGGGTTGCCCAAGTCCATTATTTCTGATTAGGATTCTCAATTTGTTGGGAGTTTTTGGTCAAGTTTATGGGTACTCATGGATACCAAGATGAAAAAGAGCACCACTTTTCATGCAAAAACATATGGTCAGACAGAGGTGGTGAATAGAACGATAATACATCTTCGTGGATATTGTAACAAACATCCTAAGCTTTGGGATAAACATTTACATTATATTCAACATGCTTATAACCGAGCAAAGCATTCCTCAACTCAAACTTCTCCATTTGAGGCTTGTTTCATTTATTTATCAAAGTCTCCTTTAGATTTTATCTTTGGGGAAGCTATGGCTATTTATGGTCATAGTGATGTTGACAAGGCCAAGAAGTTCATTGAACAAGTTCAATTTGTGCATCAAATTGTTCAAGAACAGTTGGAAAAGAGCCAAGCCAAGCACAAAGGAAGACATGACAAGCATCGTGTTGATCACAAGTTCCAAGTTGGAGATGAAGTTTGGCTTTACATTAACAAAGAGAGGCTTGAAGGAGAAGGTAAAAAATTGAAACCACTTAGATATGGTCCTTTCAAGATACTTGAAAATATTGGTAACAATGCCTTCCATTTGGATTTTCCTCCTTATATGCATATGTGTGTTGTTGTTAATGTTGAGAACTTGATATTGTATGAGACTCCTTTGATTGATGATCAAGGAGAGCATGTTCAGATTCCATCAATTGAAGATTTCTCACCATATTTTCTTTTAGAATTGCATGAAGATACAATCCTTGACAGGAAGACAAGGTATTTAAAGCGAGGGGATGTTGATTACCTTCGTGTTGGTCTCAAAGGCACCAATCCAAGAAAGGCTAGATGGATTGATGTTGGAAAGGTGAGGGAATTGTACCCTCATCTTCATAAAGACTGAAAGTAGTCTTTTGGAGGTCCAAAAGATTCCCAATGGGGAGGTGTGATATAGGGGATCAAATTGTGTTCAAAATAAAAGTTCTTTGAATGTAATGTCCCCCACCTCTTAGAGAGGTGATGAGGAGACTCA
>ML784845.1:194924-206059 GCA_009831015.1 Picea engelmannii
ATCTTTGTTTGTGCTTCTACATCTTGAATATATTGTGATCTCCATGTGTTGATGAATCTTGTATGCACTTAATAACTCAATAAATTAGTAGTAGTTAGTGATTCCAAGAAAGAATTTGGCTTGGGATCATTACATTGAATCAATTCAAAATGGGCATGTGCGTAGGCCTCGTCATTACGAACCCAATGCAACTTGAACAGACTCAAACGAACATCGTATGAGCAAGATATCGCGTTCTATCCATTTTTTCCAAACATGCAAAATTTCGCTGACTGTGCAGTCTGTATAGTCCGTATCGTGTTGACGTGGAATATGATCGTACAGGCTGTACGACTATACAATGACGTGGAATATCCATTGGTAGACTGGGAAGATGATGGCTGACAAGCAAACGAATCATATTTTGACATGTGGCATATTGTTGGACTAATGGTATGCTGCCACATGGCCCAGTCGTGGGATGCCACATGGGACCCCTCCGTTGGTTTGTATTGGAAAAAGTTTTGGACTTCACAGGAGCCGAACCCTTGACCTCCGGGCATGGGGAAGAGTCTTGGAAGGGTCAGGCTACTAGCTCGTCCATGGTGGTTCTTACTACCTAAGATCTGAATGTTATATTTGAATTGAAAGTTAAGTTCAGTCCATGGAGAATAGGGTCAGGGCTAGGGCCCATCCCCTGACGCTTTCACATGCGACTCTTCGATATGGCCTTTGGCATCAAACCTTTAGCACGCGTGGATACCAGTTATGTATTTTAGCCCCGATGCATTGCTATACCATGTAACTCTTACCTTAACACTTGGGCGCAAAGCACTCCCATTTAGCCCACGGTTTTGTAGCCACTGCATATGACCTTCACCTATGCAGAGGGAGCTAGTTGACCGATGTGCCAAAAGTGCAAGTCGTTGGCCACATGGGGCCATACGACCAAGTTATTTGTCGGAGTTTGGGGGCCAACACATTAACGGTCCTACATTTTCTCTTGATTTGCGGAATCGTTGCGGGTGCTGGGTTTTGGAGTGAAAAATACACAGAGGTCGAGTTAGTCTATCACATGTGCGTTTTGGCAAGCAGGTACAACAAGCTTGAAGAGGAAAAATTCTAGGACGTGTAACTTCTTCTTTTTTTGGCCAAACGAGGTGCTGAAAAATCCCAACTATGGGTTTTTGGATGTTTTGAAGCCATTGAACCATCCATTTTGTATTCTGAGAACTGTAAGATAACTTTTTAAGAATAATGAAAATGATCCAAGGGAAGCTGGACCAAGAGATGTATCCCAAGAGAGGGGTGAAATCCTTTATCATTTGATGTGTTTTGTGTTCATTTTTGATGGTTTTTATCGATCTGATATGCTTATCTTGTTTAAGCAAAACTCACTAAATTTATGTGTTAATAAACTGATCCTATTACCCAAATACATGCCATTTTACACTTGCAATTTTAATAGATAAGTCTTCTTCATTTTTAAGATCTATTGGAAACATATTCATTCTATTTTCAGATCAACAATGCACCAGTTAATTTCAAATGCCAATTCCTTTGGTTCTTGTCAATAGTTTTCTTCAATATCTAGGTGAGTGTCTTATTTGTGGATTATATAAGACCATTTCCTTGTGGATAATAGTTTGATGATTTCCCCATAATAATTCCATATTGTCCACATAAATTTGTAAACTTTGAACCAATGAAAATCGAACCATTATTAGTGATAAATTTATCTGGGACACCGAATCTTTACAAAATATTATCTTTGAGGAACTTAATTAACTCTTCAGAATCATCCTTTTTTAATGCCACTACCTTTGGCCACTTTGTAAAATAATCTGTAGCGATCAGAATATACATGTTTCATTTTCTTTACTTTGGATTTATTGGCCCGGTGACATCAACTCCCCATTGAGAGAATGGTTGTTCTACAATTATGGGTTGTAACGAAACTGCAGATCTCTTCATTTTCACTAAAAACTGCTTGAAAGATACACACTTCCTTATTGTGGCATATGAGTCTCTGAAAATTGATGACCAATAAAATCCAACTCTTATTATCTTGTGGGTGGTTGCAGTAGGTGTAAAATATCTACCACATATTCCTTCAGGGAATTCTCTCATTAGTACTTGGGCCTTGTTTTCATCAACACATCTCAATAATATAGCATCATAGTTCCTTCTGAATAATATATCAGCAATTAGCACATATTTATTTTCCTTCACCTTCATTGTTGTTCGCTCTTTAGGGTTCATGGTGACTAGAAACTACCCGGACCTTAAGTAGAATACAATGTCTCCGTACCATTCTGAATCAGCCAATGGTTCTCCTACTGAAATTGAAATCAATACATCCACATAATCACTATTTGCGATGAGCTTACATAAACCTTGTCCTTTGACAACCTTTAAAGGTTTAATTTCAATATCATATTCTTGGATCTTTTCCAACGAGTTCGCCCATTTTCCTTCTCTTAATTGTTGATTCAAAATCATCTTTATTGGCAAGAATGGAACATAAGAAATGCCATGGGAATTTAGTATGTATGTCTGAAAGTGCGCCACCACTTTCACAGGACCCAGGGCTTGATTTTCCAACTCTAAATACCTTAATTCATAATCATGAAGGGTTTTTCTCATGAAACTAATTGGGAGTTATTCACCCTTGGTATTCCTCTGAGTAAGAACATATGCAACAACTATTTCTATAGCAAACAAGTAGATGTTGAAATCCCTTTGAAAATATGGACTAATGAGGACTGGAGCTGTGGTGATTTCTCTTTTGATATTATTGAAACCTTCTTGGGTATTGTAATATCTCCCGATAGTGCCCCAATTATATTATGAATTATAATCACGTTTATGAACTGTAAACATGTTTTGTAGGCTGGTGAGCTGAGTATTGATAAGATGGTGGGATTATGTATTTAATAGGCCAAAGAGCTTAAGTGTTAAGGCTAGGAACCTGTTTTTGTATATGTAATTATGCAGAACATTAATAAAAAAATATAAACATTGTTGTGTGCAGACCGATCACAAAGAAAGAGTGATGGGGGACTAAGATTCCACAAGGTGGGTAAGGGAAAAGGGGCTGAAAGGTTGGAAAGAGGGGCTAAGCTTAGGAGCTTAAGTCCTTGGGCATAATAATTTATATTATTCCAAAAGCTATGTGAAATGTAGGTTTTTATCCTAAGTTCCTGGAAAGAGGGAAGGGGTGCAAAAGACAATGCATGTAGCCTCATGGGTGACATGTGTCGGCCCAGGCACATGCAATTTAAACCAAGAATTGAGCTGTTATGGGGGTTCGTCCTCCATTTTGTCGTGGGCTGTCTGAAATCGTGAATTTCGTCTGAGCTCTGTATGCCTCACGCATCTATGAGACTCGAAGCCTGTGATGTTCTCTTGAGAAGTCGATACACCCTCTGTTTGAATTGTTGAGTCTTTGTTCGACCTCTGTGTGGATTTCTTGTCACACATCCTGAAACTGGTGTTACCTGAACTGTGTTGTGTCTTAGTGGCATGTGGTCATTTTCTGGATGTCCACACCCAATTTTCCTATTGCTGCTGCCACCTGTGAGTTAACCAAAAGATGTTGCTGTTGTTGTTATCCTGAACTTGGGGGAATTGAGTTCGAAACTGGTTGAAGAACTAGGTTGTCAGGCCCGTGGTGGAAGAGGCGGGTTTTCAGGCCTGTGACCAACTCTCTCCAGGTGAGGGAGTTTTTTGGGAAGTGGTTTTCTACCAGAGAGAGTACAACACCAGCTACAGAGCTTTGAGAATTCCCGATCCGACCTGTTGTCGAGACCCAGAGAGGGAGGTGAAGCACTGATGGACTGTTCTTGTGAAGGTGTATACTCCTGCGTGGAACAAATATGTGGGGAATGAGAGTCTGTGAGTAGTGGGCGTAAGAAGGATACGAGAGAGAATCCTTCAGGTTACTCCATACAATTTTCCTGTAACCTCAACGTAGTCTAGGATTCCCTTGCCCTAGGTGGAGCTTGGTCCTAGCTCAGGGGTGACCCACTACTGAGTGTGATGAGTAGCGTGGTATAAGGATGTGGCATTTGTGGAAGGCTTGTACGTGGTTGGTGGAGTTACTAATGTTTTAAAGATACGTATCATTATGGGTTTAACTTCCTTTAAATGCATATATGTGATGCTTGAAATATTATCATGTATTCTGTTGCAGTCATGAGTTATTGTTAATTCCATTATTTCTGTATTTTAGAAGTAATCCCATGATTACTCTGTATTGTTGATTAAATTTCATTAAATTTGTTAATTAGATTTAATATGCATGTTATATATTAAATTTATGAGAATGTTTTGCGTATTAGCGTTGCCTGGCAATGGGTTGATGCCCGAGAACATTACAATATGGTATCAGAGCTATGTTTTCAATGCTGAGCTTGGATGGGCCGGATAAGTGGTCTTTGGACCCAAGGTTTTGAGTGGAAATGGTGTTCAAAGGAGCCTATTTTGAACCTTAGATTGTTTCTAAGTGCCAAGGGGTTACATTGGTCATGTTATGAAGCTCAGGAGGAGTAGCGATAAAATAAAACCCCAGCCGTAGATCACCTGTAAAGGAGAAGATATGGACTGTCAAATTCACGTCCAGACACTTAGGAGAGCACGCAGAAGAGATCAGATCTGACTGTGTAGATCAACAACTGTTGGATCCAGGTAACATGGAAAAGGTTTAAAACCCTTTGGAGTTTCACATGAGTGTGGATATCACGATACACAAAGTCACGACATCATCAAGGCCGTCCATCGGAAATGACACGTAGCAGAGATCCACACACGTCAGATATTTGTAAGGGGAAAAGCCACAACAATGCTAACAGTCCATCGGGAGGGACGCGTGGAGAGTGATAAGCCTTTCACTGACTCGTGACTTGAAAAGGTCAAAGGGGAAGTTCGTGAGAATTCACGAAACACGAATTCGCGATTTGATCACAACCATTGATCAAGGAGAGATCTTGACCGTTAATCATCCAAGAATAATTTTGGCATTTCGGGGATCGGGAGAATGAAGGTAGAAAGTATTTCAACCTCGCGAAACATGAAATCCCGATACGTGAAATCCCGATGAGATTTGAGTCATCAGATCATGGGGGAATTAGGACCGTCAGATTGGGAGCTTCAAAATATTGACATTTCGGGAAGCCTTTCGAGAGTTTGACTGTCGGGAGAAGCGGGGTATGCTGAGGCACAAACCTTTGAATCCTGAAACCTAGAAACCCAAAGAATATCTATATCGTAGATCTGGGAAAAAGAACTTGACTGTTGGATCACACAGAAGAGCAGATTGTAATTTCGGGAGTTCGACTGTAGGGCGAAATGGGATGTGTTGACGCACAAACTCCTGAATCCGAAAATCGTGAAATCCCAAAGAGTAGAAGTAGTGAGTTGGGATGATGTCACTTGGATGGATGTGGACACATGGGACATCTTCCACGTACCAGTGGTCCCTCGAAGGAAACAGAGATGTAGTGGGGTCAGATGGCTTCACCTGAGGTAACATGGACCTTCTTAAGTACCATGGTTGGTGACAACTGTGTTGTGGGCTTGGAGGCTAGAAAGGTCATAAGTTCACAAGTCGGGAGTTGGAGAGGGAAGCAAGTGTGGGAGCCTCCAAGACCAAGATCCCCAAAACCCAAAACCCGAAACTTCGAAGTCTCGATTAGTGAACCTTGATATCTAGCGCTTTGTCAGGACCTATAGTCGCATGGGTTGGGGAAATGAGAAGAAAAAAAAGGGCTAAGGCCTGAGTTCACTACAGAGCCAAACAGAGCTCGAAAAATTCATGGAAATTGAATGTTTTCTAGAATCAAGTTGTTTATGAATGCTGTGGGATTTGTTAAGGAATAATGACCTGAAAAATTCTGATTGTCTGCACATTGTGTTTGCAGAAGTTTAGCGAGTGCCATAACTGAGTAGAATTTCCACTGAGTGCAAAAGAAATGGAAGAGACACAAAATTCTTCCAGTTCAGAGAACAAAGCTAAAGGGATGGATGTTCATTTAGGAGTTGAAGGGTATAACTCCAATGGGAATGGAGAATATATAGATATGGAAGGGCATATGATGAATATCATTGAAAAACTATAGAAAGATGCCCAAACTCACCGAGCAGATAGCAGAAAGCTTAGGATAAACAAGGTGAATTCAACATAAAGTTGTTAAAGAGTTTGGAGAGAATAGAAAAGAAGTTGGATAAGGAGAGTGACTCAAGTAGAATAGGGAGTCACCAGACTTTTGAGGGAAGAAGGTCAAGGAGTGTTGGTCGACACCATCATCACTCCCAAGGTCGCTCCAAGAGAAGGGCACACAGTAGTTCAAGCCCATCTCCTACCAGAAAGAATAAGAGATATGGAGTGGATTAATTGAAGGGAGAGGTGAACAATATTAAGCCTCCTATGTTTGATGGAGAACATCATAAGGAATAAGATGCCGAAACATGGTTGCTTGGTATGAGTAAATACTTCCAACTACATAATTATTCATCTCATGCAGAAGGAAGAATTGCAATGTATCATCTAAAAGGAAAAGCATCCATGTGGTGGGATTAACTTGTGCAGGTGCAACACATTAGAGAGAAATATATCACCTGGAAATAATTCAAGAGGTATTTCGAGAAGAAGTATTTGACTAAGAGATGTTATGAAAAAAATAAGAAAGAGTTCTTTGAACTCAAGCTAGGTAGCATGACCATTGATGAGTATGAACGTAGGTTTTTAGAATTGCTGAAGTATGTTCTATTCATCAAAGAGGAGACTGTCAAGATTCAAAGGTATTTGAGTGGACTGCCACCTTCCATTGGGGACAAGATCCAATATGATGACCCTAAGACCATGGAAGAAACGATAAGAAGAGTGGAATGATTATATGAACAACAAAGAGAAAAGCCTACCTTTTGGAAGGCTTGGGATGACCATAAGAAGTTCAAGAAAGAACAGAGGCAGAAGGGAAACAAACCTTCCTTTTTCAAAAACAGTCCTCAAGGACAACCATCATTTAGAGAGTCGAGAATGGCTGACGTAGGGGAGCAAAGTCCAAGACAGACACTCATTTAGTGTTGGGGCTATTAGGGAAACCATAAGTACAGAGGTTGTCCCCACAAAAATGGCAAAGTGAGATTTTCCCATAACATTCAACAAGCTAAAAAAGTGGAGGACATGGGCAGTAGAATGCCAAGGAACTATGCAGCCCTAGACAACAAGCAAGCTAAATTTCAACCGCACGTGATTGAAGTGGAAGGTATGATTAAAAACCAACCATTTACTATTTTAATTGATTTGAGGGATAGCCATAGTTATATAGATACTAGAGTGGTGGAAAACTTGAATTTGTCGAGAAGCAGACATGAAAATTCTTGGTTAGTGCAGTTGGCTATAAGAACCAAGAGGAAAGTCACTGAGTTAGTTAAGTCCTATCTAGTGGACATGAAGGGGCTGAGCACAAAGGCTGAATCGAATATTCTTCCTTTAGGGTCTTATGACTGTCTGATTGGGATGGACTGGTTGGAACAACACCATTCCATATTGGATTGTCATAACAAGGCATTCACCTTCCTGGATGAGGAAGAAAATCAAAAAATAGTCCAAGGAATTCCTAGAGTTGTTGCTATCATATAAATCTTAGCAATGCAACTGAAGAAGTTCTATAGGAAAGGCTATTAATTATTTGTAGCCCATGTGGAGGAAACACCTAACGATAAGGTGTCAAGTATTGGAGATCATGCGGTACTAAAGGAGTTTGAAGATGTATTTCAGGAGGTCCCTAGACTACCTCCAAAAAGACATATTGACTTCTCTGTAAACTTTATGCTTGGAGCAACTCCAATGTCAAAATCTCCTTACAGGATGAGTACGCCAGAACTGAAAGAGTTGCAATTGCAGCTTGAATAGCTTCCGAAGAAGGGGTATATACATCCAAGTGTGTCACCTTGGGGAGTCTCGGTCCTATTCATGAAGAAGAAGGATGGAACGTTGAGATTGTGTATCGATTTTAGACAATTGAATAAAGTGATTGTAAAGAACAAGTATCCTCTACCGAGGATTGATGACCTCTTCGATCATTTGAAGGATGCAAAGATATTTTCTAAGATAGACCTCATATCGGGATATCACCAGGTAAGGAAAAATGATGAAGACATCAACAAGACCACCTTCAGAACCAGGTATGATCATTACGAGTTCACAGTGGTGACGTTTGGGTTGTCGAACGCACCCGCTATTTTTATGTGCATAATGAATGGTGTATTCAGGGACTATCTGGACAAGTTTGTCATAGTATTTTTGGATGACATCCTGGTGTATTCCAAGTTGGAGGAAGAGCATGAACAACATCTGAGGATGGTGATAGAAGTTCTAAGAGAGAACCAATTGTATGCCAAGTTAAACAAATGCTCGTTTTATCAAGAGAAGATCCATTACTTGGGGCATATTATTTCGAAGGATGGGATAGCTATAGATCCTGAGAAGATTGAGGCCATTAGAGAATGGTCAGCGCAAAATAATGTGACATAAGTTAGATACTTCATGGATTTATCTGGTTATTATAGAAGGTTTATCGCAGGGTTCTCAAGGATAACTCACCCTATCACTTCCTTGCAAAGGAAGGAGAAGAAGTTTCAGTGGACAGAGGATTGTGAGAGAAGCTTCCAACAATTGAAGAAAATGTTAACCAGTGCTCCAATCCTGAGGATCACAGACCCAAATGAAGACTTCATGGTGTGCATAGATGCATGCAAAGAAGGACTGGGAGGAGTCCTCAGTCAGAATGGATTCGTAATCTGTTATGAATCTAGAAAGTTGAAAGAGCATGAAAGGAACTATGCCACTCATGATCTGGATTTGGAAGCCATAGTGAAAACTCTAAAGAAATGGAGACATTACCTCATGGGAAGGAAGCTCGAACTAAGAAGAGACCATAATGGTCTGAAGTATTTGTTTGACCAACCAACCTTGAACACTATACATAGTAGGTGGATGGATTTTCTCTGTGAGTACGATTTTGATATCAAGCATATCAAAGGGAAGGAGAATAAAGTGGTTGATGCACTCAGCAGAAGAGTACACAAATTACATGCTACAACCATTAGCATGTACCAAACTGATATTAAGGGCAGAGTTTTGGAAGCTGCAAATGCAGATTTGTAGTACATAGAGCTGGTAGCAAAGCTACAACAAGGTGAGATGCCACACAAAGTGGAAAATTATAAATTGGAAATTGATGGAACACTTCTGTACAAGAACATAATTTATATACCTAATGTCCAGGACTTGAAATGTATGATTTTTCATGAAGTGCATAATGTGCCTTATGCAGGGAACCTTGGATATCATAAAACTGTGGCATCAGTCAAGAGCCATTACTTTTGGCCATCTATGAAGAAAGATATTTCAGAATACATCGCTAGATGTATGGAATTCCATAAGGTTAAAGATGAGCATAGGCACCCAACAGGGTTAGTGCAACCTTTACCCATTCTTGAGTGGAAGTGGGAAGTAGTGACAATGGATTTCATCACAGGATATCCTAGAACATGCAAGCACCATGATTCAATTATGATGGTAGTGGACAAGCTTACGAAAGTTTCCCATTTCATTCCATTAAGGACTACTCACAAGGCAATGAATGTTTCCGACATCTTTATGAAGGAAGTGGCACGATTACACGAAATTCCCAAGACAATTGTGTCTGATAGAGACCCAAAATTTACCTCAAATTTCTGTAAGGGGTTGTTCAAAGGATTCGAAATGAATCTGAACTTTAGCACAGCTTATCATCCTGAGTTTGATGGACATACATATAGGGTGAACATAGTAATAAAATACATACTAAGGATGTATGTGATGGACAAACCATCTAAATGGGAAGACTACCTACACTTGGTAGAATTTGCCTACAATAATGGGTATCAAGAATCATTGAAGATGAGCCCATTTGAAGTACTTTACAATAGAAAGTGAAATACTCTAGTAAGCTGGGATAATCCAACTGACAGGGCAGTAGTTGGGCCAGAGTTGCTAAAGGAAATGGAAGAACAAATGCTAAAATTTAAGAAGAATTTAAAGACTTCCCAAGACAGGCAAAAAAGTTTTGCTGATAAGAACAGAACCCACAGAGTTTAAAGTGGTCGATCATGCTTTTCTGAAAGTAAAAGCCAATAGAAGTTCCTTGCCACTGGGAAACTGCGCCAAGTTGGCAACCAGATTTTGTGGGCCATTTGAAATCCTAGAAAGGATTGGGCTAGTTGCATATATGCTTGCATTACCTGCATCCATGACTGTACATAATGTATTTCATGTTTCATTTCTTAATAAATATATACCTTATGCTAATCATATTATCGATTGGAATGTGATTCAGGTGGAGCAAGAAGGTGTCGTGCAAGTGCATCATGTGTGCATATTGGAACGAAACAACAAACAACTCCAGAATTGAGCCATAGGGCTTGTAAAGGTCTAGTGGACCTGGTACGGTGAGGACGCTACATGGGAGCATGAGGATGCTATGCGGGAAAAACACCTACATCTTTTTGAAGATTTTGGAAATCTTGTTGATACTGTGTAAATTTGCACTGAGGACAGTAAAAAAATAAGGGGAGGGGATTGTAATATCTCCTAGCAGTGCCCCATTTATATTATGAATTATAATCACGTTTATGAACTGTAAACATGTTTTGTAGGTTGGTGAGCCGAGTATTGATAAGCTGGTGGGCTTATGTGTTTATTAGGCTGGAGAGCCTAAGTTTTAAGGCCAGAAGCTTGTTTTTGTATATGTAATTATGTAGAGCATTAATAAAAAAATATAAACATTACTGCGTGCAGACCGACCACGAAGAAAGAGTGATGGGAGACTAAGATTCCATAAGGCAGGTAAGGGAAAAGGGGTTGAAAGGTTGGAAAGAGGGGATAAGCTTAGGAGCTTAAGTCCTTGGGAATAATAATTTATTATTATTCCAAAAGCTATGTGAAATGTAGGTTTTTATCCTAAGTTCCTGGAAAGGGGTAAGGGGTGCAAAAGAGAACGCATGATGATGGAGCACATGCAGGCTCATGGGCGACATGTGTTGGCACATGCACATGCAATTTAACCCAAGAATTGAGCTGTGATGGGGGTTCATCATCCATTCTACCA
>ML784845.1:211554-228750 GCA_009831015.1 Picea engelmannii
TCATGGTTGGTGACAATTGTGTTGTGGGCCCAGAGGCTAGAAAGGTCAGAAGTTCGGAAGTCAAGAGTTGGAGAGGAAAGCAAGTGTGGGAGCCTCTAGGAATGAGATCCTGAAACCCTGAAACCCAAAACTCTGAAGTCCCGATTAGAGAACTTTGAGATATAGTGCTTGGTCATGACCCATGGTCATGTGGGTTGGGGAACTGGGAAAAAAAAGGGCTAAGGCCTGAGTTCACTACAGAGCCGAACAGAGCTCAGAAAATTCATGGAAACTGAACGATTTCTTCAATCAAGTTGTTTATGAATGCTGTGGGATTTGTTAAGGAATAATGACCTGACAAATTTTGATTGTATGCACATTGTGTTTGCAGAAGTTTAGCGAGTGTCGGAACCAAGTAGAATTTCCACTCATTGAAAAAGAAATGGAAGAGACACAAAATGATTCCAGTTCATACAACGAAGATAAATGGATGGATGTTCATTTAGGAGTTGAAGGTTTGAACTCCAATGGGCATGGAGAAGAGATAGATAAGGAAGGGCATATGATGAAGATCATTGAAAAACTACAAAAAGATTCCCAAACTCACCGAGAAGATAACAGAAAGGTCAGGAAAGCTCAGTACAAACAAGGTGAATTCAACATAAAGTTGTTAAAGAGTTTGGAGAGAATAGAAAAGAAGTTGGATAAGGAGAGTGACTCGAGAAGAACAAGGAGTCATCAAAATTTTGAGGGAAGAAGGTCAAGGAGTGTTGGTCGACACCATCATTAATCCCAAGGTCGCTCCAAGATAAGGGCACACAGTAGTTCAAGCCCATCTCCTACCAGAAAGCACAGGAGATCAGGAGTGGATGAAATGAAGGGAGAGATGAACAAGATTAAGCCTCCTATGTTTGATGGAGAACATCAGAAGGAGGAAGATGCTGAAACATGGTTGCTTGGTATGAGGAAATACTTCCAACTATAGAATTATTTCTCTCATGAAGAAGGAATAATTGCGATGTATCAACTGAAAGGAAAAGCATCCATGTGGTGGGATCAACTTGTGTAGGTGCAACACATTAGAGAGAAAGATATCACTTGAAAATAATTCAAGAGGTATTTCAAGAAGAAGTATTTGACTAAGAGATATTATGACAGAAAGATGAAAGAGTTCTTTGAACTCAAGCTAGGTAGCATGACCATTGATGAGTATGAACGCAGGTTTTTGGAATTGCTGAAGTATGTTATGTTCATCAAAGAGGAGACTATCAAGATTCAAAGGTATTTGAGTGGACTGCCACCTTCCATTGGGGACAAGATCTAGTATGATGACTCTAAGAGCATGGAAGAAATGATAAGAAGAGAGAAATGCTTATATGAACAAAAAAGAGAAAATCCTACCTTTCAGAAGGCTTGGGATGACCAGAAGAATTTCAAGAAAGAATAGAGGCAGAAGGGAAACAAACCTTCCTTTTTCAAAAACATTCCTCAAGGAAAACCATCATTTAAAGAGCCGATAATGGCTAACGTATTGGAACAAAGGTGAAGACATACGCCCATTCAGTGTTGGGGCTATCAGGGAAACCATAAGTACAAAGATTGTCCCCAGAAAAGTGGAAAAGTGAGAGTTGTCCATAACGTTCAACAAGCTAAAACAATGGAGGACATGGGAAGTAGAATGCCAAGGATATATGCAGCCCTGGAAAACAAGAAAGATAAATTTCAATCGCACATGATTGAAGTGGAAGGTATGATTAACAACCAACCATTTACTATTTTAATTGATTTAGGGGCTATCCATAGTTATATAGATCCTAGAGTGGTGGAAAGTTTGCATTTGTCAAGAAGCAGAAATGAAAAGTCTTGGTTAGTGTAGATGGCTATAGGAACCAAGAGGAAAGTCATTGAGTTAGTTAAGTCATGTCCAGTGGACATGAAGGGGCTGAGCACAAAGGCTGAATTGAATATTCTGCCTTTAGGGTATTATGTCTGTCTGATTGGGATGGACTGGTTGGACCATCACCATGCCATCTTGGATTGTCGTAACAAGACATTCACCTTCCTGGATCAGGAAGGAAATCGAAAAATAGTCCAAGGAATTCCCATAGTTGTTGCTATCAGAGAAATATCAACAATGTAGCTGAAGAAGTGCTACAGGAAAGGCTGTCAATTAGTTGCAGCCCATGTGGAGGAAACACCTAAGGATAAGGTGTCAAGTATTAGAGATCATGCGGTACTAAAGGACATGCAGGCTGATCTCATGACTTGCTGGAGAAGGAACTCCATGTTAGGTAAACGATAGTTATCCTTTATTCTTGCTTTATTAAGATCCATGAAATCCACACACATCTGTATTTCCCCGATATTCTTTTTTACTATCACAAGTTTTGAAAGCCAGTCGGAATGTATAATGTGATATATTATTCTGTCCTTCTTTAACTTCTCCAATAAAATATTTACCATAGGTTTCAATTTTGGGTTTATCATCCTTTTTATTTTGCTTGACAGGCTTTGGTTCTTCTCTCAAAGGAATGATGTGTTGGAACATCGTTTTATCATAAGATTTCAAATCATCATAGGTCCATGCAGACACATCAATATATTCTTTAAATAATGTCACATATTGATCAACTTCCTCAATGGTACAATCAACTCCCAAATTGACATATTTTGGGGAACTGCCAGTCCCAATGTTGACCTTTCTTGTTTCTTGCACCTTTCGCGGTGAAATTTCTTCCAGGAGACTCTTATCATGATCATGTTTCGTAAAAAGAGACTCAGATTGGATGCAATCTTTTGGGACAGAAAACATGTGATTGTCTTCATCATCATCATTGTTCAACAAAAAAATTTCCAACTACTCATCATTCTCAAACACTTGCAAATACTCCAGGTTATCAGGTACAGATGGTCGAAACACTCTTTCTACTTAAAAAGATGGTTTGATTTTTACATCATCTGGGTTTGACAATGAGGCCTTCAGAGCCAATGAATCTGCCTTTTTATTCTTGTCCCTTGGAATTAAGGAAATGTTGAAAGAACTAAAAGTTTCCATCAATTCGTTAACTCTTTTGAAATATAATTTGAGTCTTTCTTTCTTGATTTTATACTTCTGGGTGACCTGATTAATCACCAACTCGGAGTCTCCAGTCACAATTATATGTTCTATCTTCATTTCTTGTGCAAAAATCATCCCCTGAATCAAAGCTTCATATTCTGCCTCATTATTAGTACATGCAAATTCCAGTCTAATAGCACATGGATGTGTAATATTACTTGGACTCACAAGGAAAATTACAACTCCACTCCCAGAGCTTGAACAAGCTCCATCAAATTACATCCTCCAATAACCTTCAAATAGATACTCTTGATTCTTAGTGTCTTGAATTTTCTCTAGGCTTTCACTATGTTCCATGTCTAGGATGGCATAATTTCCAATCCCGACGTCTATATAATATTCCATAAGTCATTGTATTTATTTTTGAAAGAGAAGGGTTTCTTGGGTTCACGGGGCATCTTAATCATTTCTCCTTCTTTTCCTGGCAACATCATGCAACTTCCATCGTTCATTATATATCCCCCGATCATGGATGACCAATCTCTTCCTAGCACACCTCCATATTCCATAGGAAGGTCTACCACAATAATTTTGAAAATTGTAATAATATGGGGGGTTGTCATGATCCAAGCATAAAATTCCTTGATTTCTCCATAAGCTGGAACTTTTCTAGAATCAATTGCATATATACTTTTACCAATCTTTTAATATTTGGTACAACTCATGCTCAATGCCTCCATGACCACTAGTGGCATGACATTATTGGTCACGCTAGTGTCAACTAAACAATTATGAAGTGAAACATCATGATTTTCAATTGAAATGTAAGAGGGAGGAGTTTTGCCTCTCATATCGACAATTGACTAGTTTTGGCTTTGTTTCGGACTGGTAACAACAACTTCTACCTTTTCAGATGGATCATCCAACAATATCAATATTTTTTCCCTTTGTTGGGGAATATTCACCACTTCTGTAAAAGGAAGAGTATCCATAATTTTCTTAAGTCCTCTACAACATTGTATGTCATTTGATTAGAATTTGACATCAGGTGTTGCTTCTTATTTCCAACGTTATCCATCATTTTCTCACCTGCTCTTTTCTCATTCATTTTCTCTTTATCTTTTTGGTTTTCTTTTTCAGAGTCATTCTTATTCTTGGATATATTTACAAATCCTCTTGCCTGGGCGATGATTTATTCTGAGTTAGGGTCATTCTCGCCTTCTTCAAATATATACATGGACGTCTCACATCCGTCCATTTGCATAGTTTCATAACTTTCATCATGAGAATAATAGTTCTCTTGCTAAACCATCTTCTCATCATATACATCATCCAAAACAACTGCATTGGGAGTAGGCTACCTGGGAACCCTTTGTCTTTGCGGATTATCCGTGTTTTCAAACCTCACTCTGTTTTCTTGGGGAGGGTTCCTTCTTTGCTCTCGGATCGAAATTCTCATATTTTCCACATAATTATACCCCCTTCTTAGTCTGGTTATCTCGTTCTGCATTTTCTTGATAGTTCTATTCATTTGTGCAATCTCAATTCTTTGCTTAGTTTCTTGTGCTGCCACAGGGTCTACCTTTACATATGGTATGGTTCCCTTGAAAAATACTCCTCCAATTATTTGGTTTTGAGTCAATCGTAGCTTGAATTCTTCATTATTTATTGAACTGGAGGCTCCTTGATTATCAATACTTAATCCTCCCAGTTGCCTTTGTACTTTTCCCAGTATAATGTTAGGGTCGACTTTTATTTCAATCATAATTTATTCCATCTCAATGAATTTATTCATTTCCTCCTCCAAGGTGTCCATTTGGGATGTTCCGATAACATATTTTACATTCGGGGGCATTGCATTCTTATAACAACTAAGTACGACTAGGTCATTCGGTCTTTTATCTTTTGGAATCTTACTCAAGGTTTTATTGAACCTGAGATTAAAATCTCGTATTATTTCATTCTTCCTCAAACCAGTCTGGGTGAAATCGGTGAGAAGGGTATGATAAGCAATTGGAGGGGAGAACATAGTCAGGAACATGGCTTCGAGTTCATTAAATGAGAGAATTGATCTACTGGTTAATGTCATATACCATTCATATGTTTTTCCTGATAAGGTTTGTAGAAATAACCTTACCATGATATCGTCATACTCAAGATGGTGAAAATCACAAACATCAAGAAATAAGTGAAGGTGCCTCTTTGGATCGATTGCTCCATCTCCAAAAAATTCTGTCAGGGTACCCTTAGGGAGAACAGGGAGATCATGATGCTCACCTAGAAGATTCAAAGGGGAATCTCTGCTTCTTCTTCGATTTTCAAACCTTAGGTTTTCTTGATTTCTTGCAGCATCTCTTCCACCTCCTTGTCTCTCCTCATGAGGCTCTTCTCATGATTTTTCATTTCTTTATGCCATATCCAGAGAGATTCCAGGGATATTATTTTCACTTCTCAGACTAAAGAGTTGCTTGATTTTACTTCTGGTAATGGGTCATTTGTATTCATCCAACTTCAATCCAGGCCTTGTTCTTGTGCTTCTCTAGCTAGCCTTTGGTTTCTTTGGTCTTGTTGCTCATCTCTCCTCTATATCTAGAGGATTTCTCTTTCTTCCTCTTCGACTAAGATCTTCTAGGACCTTTCTAATTCTTCATGGTTCTTTCCTGTCATGATTACCAGATTGTATAGATTATGTAAGATGCTTCGTTGATTTTTCAATCCAATTTCCAAGTGGGGCTGATCAACCTGGGGAAAAGTCATATGTTTAAAAAAAATGCTAGACCAGGTTCCAAATTTCAGTTCATTCCCCAGTATGGTCGCCAAACATGTTGACGCTTGAAACCTCATGAGGATGTAAATCCCCATACATTTTTATAGAGGTGGTACTCCTCTTTACTTTAATATTTCCTTGGGATTCTAGATATTCAAAATATGGGACTTTGCAGAAGTTTGTTGTGGTAATCAAAGAAATATAAAGATAGAAATAAAAATAAAAGGAAAATGTTTGTTTTTGATTTTTTGAGAAATTTTATGAGAAAGGTCCAGGAACCACACACTTTCACACATTTAAATAAGATAAGAAAAATTTCCTCACATCCATCATAGTTTAAACTAAATTTGTTTATGACATAAAAATAAAAAGAAGATGATATTCATGCATAAGAGAACTTTAGCAAAGTAGACACATGGGCAGATCAAATAAAGATAATGATAGATCAATCTCAAATACTTTATACTCAAAACTCAAAGTTACAAAGAACAGTCGAAACTGATCTCGAAATAGCTCTCTTGAAATTTCTAAAAAATATATAGTCTGTTACATATTCTTTGAAATTTAAAATGTGTTTGTCTTAAAGACTGGGATTGGGGCTCTCGTGGACCATAAATCAAATATACACAAGATTTTATCTTGTAGAAGGAGGATGATGGGTGGTAAAATAACAACAAGACCTAGAAAGAAGAAAAGAGAAGTTATCAGACTTTGGTTAAACCTTTCTATTCAAAGAAGTGGAGTAGCTGGATGCAAGGAACTGATAAAGAAAGAAAGATGTGATCAACATAAACTTACTATGATGGTCTCCAGTGTCTTTACTTTCTTGCTGGTGTCCTTTTATTGTCTTCATTAACATTTATAGTAACCATCTCAATTATTTCTTTCCCCTCGTTGGTCAATTTGTCGATCACTTTCTTGAACCACTCTTCAATATAATTTTTCATTTGTGCCATGTTTATCTCGTATCGGATTTTGGTGTTGAATAACTCGCTCTCCAAGTCTCTCAAATCAAGGGAAATACCATGTAATGCTTCCTCGATGTCATGATTCTTCATAGAATAGTCCACTAGTCAATTTTCTATGTCGTCCTCATCATATTCTAGTATACCATAGAACTTTTCAACGAACAACCCTTTAAAAACATCAACTTGTTCAACAAATTGTTGTTTTTTTATGAACATTGAGTTGAGAATTAGTTTGGGGTCTTGTACTCTGTTAGCATTTCCGGCCGAGTCTATCTCTGTGAGCCTCTTGAATAGTTCTTCCCTCTTTGATATAGCTTGGTTTCACACTTGAACAATATTATTCAATTTTTTTTATCTTTTCTTTCGAGCACACATTCAACTGTTTTATCCAACTTGGAGAGGGAAGATCCTCCTCTCTTCTCCTTAGTTCTTTCATGTTAGAAAATTTTCTTCCAAAAGGAAGTATATTATCAAGGTAAAAACCTTCTTCTTTTTTCAGGTTAACTTTCAAATACTCATGGAAGGCATGCGCCCTCGAGCCAAAATAAACAATGTTTTTGGAAACTTCCCATCCCTCTGTGATCAATTCCATTATTTTTTTAATGTTTCTTTCTACATAGCTTTCGACTGATGTAAGTAGGCTTGAGGATCCTTTCAATTTATCAGCAGGTTTCGTGGGTCTTACTATTGTCAAATGACTGGAAAGAAGTGGAAGAGGCATTAAGGCATCTTCCAGTTCCTTGATCCTTTCTTTCAACTTCGTGTTTTCCACTTCCAGACCACCAATGGAGTCATCCAGAGCATCCTCGATTTATCTGTGAATTTTAGAAATCCAGGAAGGCCGCATATCTCTTAGGTCAACCTTTGAATGAGATTTTCCTTTCTTATTATTCATATCACCTTTTTCAATAATCAATTTATTGGATTCCCTGTCAAAGACAACGCTCTAAAAAAAAATGACTCTTCTTCATTGAAGGTCTTGTTCTCAATGATTTTCAATGATGAATTTTTATGGGCCGTATTTCCTGGCTAATCAATGGTGGGAAAATTTTTCTCGATATCCACCTCGAGTTCCATGTCTTCAAGGGAGAATATGTTGATGTCACTTTCTATGTGATGGTCTTCTTCCTCTTGCACAACATTTTCCCTCTTTTTTCTCATAGGAATATTGTGTGATCTCTCATTTTTTCCCAGAGGGGGATTATTTTCTCCTCCGCCGCCTGAACTACTGTTGGTAACTTTTCTAGTTGGGTGGGTCATTGGAGCATTGCTCTGAGATGTGGCAGTTTTAGAATTAATAGTTGGGGACTAGGTGCTCTTCTCACTGGGACCCTTTCCTTTCTTCTTTAAAGAATCATTAGTACTAAGTATTGTTTCCAAGTCACCATCATTGTGAGAAGGAGCGCCTAAGTTGTTATCTTCTTATTCATTCATAATAGTATGAACAAATGAATTGTTGAATCCTACTGCCACCATATGTTCCACGAAAATTCTGTTAGGGTCAAACCCCTTTATCTTTTCAACATATTTCAGATTCACATTGTGGAAGTGGTTCACAAACTCATTGATTTTGTTTATATTCCTGAATACAAAGTCTCCAATTTTCCAAGGAAAGGGTATGAATTACTTTTTCCATTTCTCATGGAAAAAGTGCAGCCATAAATTATATTTCCTTGCTACTTCCGTGATAAACATTTTATCAGATACATGGTATGGAGGAAAAGAGGGATTTTCCTTGGAACCGAAAATCTTGATAACATTATGATTTTCCATCTACTCTAACGTCCCCTTTTTATCCAAGAATTTATTTTCCTGGTCGGATATCCTGGGGTCATCTTTACCAAACAATAGTCCTTTGAAAACTGAAATGAAATCATTGTAAAATTCATAAAAATGTAAAGAAGTTGTGTGTCTCAACAATGCTTGGTACCAGAAAGTAACTGGATCAAGTTCAAAGTTCACCCTCTTATAGATTGAGAATTATGGAAATCGACAACAATATGTTATCACAAACACCAAATAAGAATCCATGAAGAAACAATTAATCCAAATCGACCTCCTTTTGACTTTCTGACATTTGTTTTTGAGGAGCCTATTAATAAAAATCTAGGAAAGAATTACAGTAAGGGTGTGCCTTGAATCCCTTTAAAAGAGTCCTTCACATTATACTTTTCCTCTAGAATAGAATGAGGAAAAATTTCCTTCAATTGCATGCTTGAAAAAACTAGGTCCATTGAATATTCAAGCATTTTGAACCCTGGTGATTGTTGCAGACCTCCATATCATTACTACAGGAAACTCTTCAAATTCTTAACCAAGTTCATCAATATTCATTTTCAATGGTGTGTAGAAAAAAAGATTGGATGTGACCTGGAAATAACATGAAAAGTATAACAAACATATCGTTAAGATAGGCATGAAAATAGTGATGAGTATTACAATCTTTCAAATCAAGATATCAATATACAAATAAATTTGGATTTTACTATTCTTTTTTTCTTAATGAATCATATTTTTTACCATGATTAATAAAGAATATGGTTTTGTGTAATTAAGTGATGAATGTAATGTGTTTATTGATAAAGTATATGTTGTATCTAATTTTATCTCTTGATTTATGATGCTATGGATATTTGCATGCCTACTAGTCGATGCTCCAAGTAGGTTGAATCTCCAAAGGAATCCTACTCCAACATAGCATGAGGGAAAAAGGGGGATTTTTCCCCTTAGCCTCTTTCATATGCTATCAATGCTTCAAGACATAATATCTATCCTAACCCATTCAATATTAGAAAAATGTTTTGCTTTCCACTAAAAAGTTTTCCTTTCATCAATGCATTCAAAGGAATAATCACTTTTGAGAAATTCTCAACAAATGTCTTTAGATTGTCTACAAGTCCTAATTGTCCCCTTAACTTGGATAGGTTCCTCCAACTATTCCATTCCAATATGACACTAACATTTTCTTCACATACTTGCACTTCTTCAAGTTGGCCTACAATTGGTGCTCATCCCAAGTTTTGTTGAAAATCAAGGCCTTATCAATAGTACACATGGAAAAAGGAATTATTAGAGTTTAAAGTTGTCTTATTTATCAATATTCATAAATGAGGTTGGATCATTATATGAGAGGAATGGAATTGTGAACCCATTGGCAAAGGATTTGATAAAATAGATTAACATCTCCTTCATCAAGTCTCATAAATATGGCTAGATAATTACGCTAGATGAATGGCATTGAAAACCATCCATATAAACCTTTCTGATTTTTATCTAGTTCACCATTCATCTTATACCCAAATTTGATGATATTGGATTCTTGAAGATTATCGAGTGGATAATCAGTTCTTAATAACATGAGTTTATTCTTTAAGTAATTTTGTTTAATGTTAAAAAACAAACCCATTTTCTATATACTAATGTTCTTATGAACTAGCACCTTTTGATGATCAACATGGTGATACACTTGGCTTGATTTCTTCCAATTAAATGAGCTCCTACACTCACACTTTAATATCCTCACTCTCTAATAGTGAGATTATGTATAGGCTGATGGTTGATAAAGTTGAATTCATAAGTATATTATCTAATTGTTCCATTGTTTAGATTTACTTTGATTTCATTGAACATGTTTGTTTTATTTTGTATCTATCCACTATGAAAATGAACTTGGAATTTTTATTAATCAACTTATTTTCCTAGTTTGTGTAGATTAATGAGATATTCTGTTTGCTTTAAATTTCTCTAACAAGTATGGTTTGTTATCTTTCTTAAGGAGATATTTGTTTTCATGTGTCATGAATATTATATCTCTATCACATGCATTACCCACCCTTTATCACCTCATAGGGATTTAATATCCACATTCCCACGTCCTTATTATTTTACATTGGGATGCCTACATGCTTGGGTAGATGTTTTCTCGTTGATGGGAATGTGTATTATACTTTGGATGATTTTTTGATGAAATTTGAGGTTCACATGCTTTATTTATGTTCAAAATTATGGTCTATGTCAATCCATGAAGCATGAACTCACTTGTACTATTTTATTCTTAAGTTTGCAAAAAAATGAGTGGGTTGATAATTTTACTATAACAACAAAAGTCACTTGTACTATTATGTTCTTTTGGTTTCCTTGAGATGTTTCATCACAACCCTTATGACACTCGCTAATGGTTTCTCTCATTTTATTGAGTGTTATAGGATGTACAACCAAACATGTATTTGTCAGATCTATATTCGTCGAGTGAGGGAAGTTCATGTAGAATAGAGGAAAATGAGACATCTAGTAGGTCTAACAGGTGGAGATCAACTAGAGGTGAGAAGATCATAAGAAAATTCCATAGACGCATGGAATTCTTTATTGCTAAAGGGGGGTCATTTTCTTATGATGATGAAGCATAGACAAAATTGAAGTGCCCTTGAGGTACAAACATCTATTGAAACGATAAGTACCCAAGGATATTCCAAAAATAAATACTAATTTCTATGCCAACGAAAGGATATACCGCAATGCTCCATCATCATTGCTTGGTTTGGGGATATTTTCCATGGATGGCATAAAAGTATGTTACAACAGATTAACTGAATTTATGGAGTATGTGGGACCCTTTTACATCTACAATTATTGGATATGGCTAGTCCAATATACAAAAAGTATATGAAGATATGGCGTGGCTACAAATTATAAACAGTTAAAAGACAATGATCAAAATAAAGGAGAATCAATGTATATTGACAGAAGGCCAAAAGCAGCAGGGAATACTGCAGGGTTTATAAATAGTACATGACTCACGACAACAAATAAGCAACCCAATTGCGTATTTGAGGGGCGTGAAGGTAACCATGTATTCGTATGTGAAATAAAATAAATATCTGCAGGGGAAGAGTTGTTGATTGATTATAATTTGAATCGAGTAGATACAGACATTGTTATTATGGGGGTGGTACGTATACTATTTTTCCCAACATGTAACCAATGACTCTTATATTTTATGATCATCATTTATTGTAATATATTGTCATGCATCTTGTAATTTAAGGAAACATTTTAAATCGGATCCCATGAGATCCCATGAAAAATTGTAGAATTTAAATGTAAAATCGTTTAGACTCAAGGGTTTTGTTGGCCATATTTAACAAGGCATCATAAAAATCGTCCATTGTTAACGGCTAATCACATGAGCCTAGAAGCTTCCAACAACCTAAAGTCTACAATACACAATAATCACACCAATCACTCCTTATTCTCTTTAGTCACTCTTTGCTTTGGTGTTTTTAGCATGCCATGTTTTTGTCCCATGCGTATTCATGAACTAACTGTATTTCACATACATTTGAATTTCTTCTATTTTTTCTAATTATTATATTCACATTGCACTGTTGGAAACACCATTGTCCCAGGGTGATAGGGGGAAGGAAACAAACTTAGATTAGTCCAAAAATCCTGCAAAGGAAGTGATTTTTGATGAAGAAATGTTTTCCCCACCATCCCAGTGCAAATAATAAGGAATCTTGTGAGAAAATCAAACATCGAACTTGCTTCTTTGATTCAGATTCAACTGTGAACATAGGAGATAAATGAAAGAATTAAATCCTTGATGGAAAAAAATCATCTTTATTGGGTAAACAAGATCTTTAATTATCCCATTTATTTATTTTGGATTTTAATTTTTATACTCTTACAAGTCCTTTATAACAAACTCTTTATTTTTACAGGATTTTTTGTAGGATTTTGATCCCCAGGATGTGCCTACGAAGGTTGGTGTTGGTACCAACATCGTTGCTACACTAACACAACATCATATGGGTACACCCCCCAGGGTCAATGTTGATATCGGTATTATTCCAGTCACTTAGACCAGTACACCCCCCAGGGTCGATGTCGGTACTACACCCGACCTTGACCAACACATGCCAGAATGTGCACATGATGTTATGGATGCAGAACATGATATTGAACATTTTCAAGCATGCTTTCCTGGATCTTTCTATGTCACTAGGATGGGAACACTACAGGTTAAAGTTTTGGTAAACAATGATGATGCAGTTCCCTACCTCAGCAGGGTCTACTGACCCTCCCGGTCTACGGATCTTCAACTTATCTGAGCTAAAATGGATCCTTGGTCCACGCTGTAACCCTTCAATGCATATAAAACACATGTCCTTTTATGAGTTAGGCATGCACGAACAAGCACTAGGCGTGAAACTCCACTCCATGTGACCACTGGTATGACCATAGACTTATCCCTAAAAAGCACGTCACATCTCGCGAAATCGAGACTTCCGTTATGAGGTAGCCTGATTCTTTCAATTCCTGAAAACCCAAAATGGGATAAGGGTTCTCTAGCTCCTCCCTTAACTCTTCATTGATGTGACCCTCGACTGTGACCTGGGGCCCAACCTTTGAGCGTGTCAAGATTTTGTGACTCGTGAATCCACAATGTAGTTCCCCTCCGTTCTCCCGAATTCTGAACTCACGACTTCTGATCAATGGTCTCAAACCTTCTACTATCCGACAGTCTAGATTCTCCTTCCACTTATCAGGGTTTTGCAACTTGCAATTCCCAAAACCAGCTTCCTCCACACTCTTGACTCCTGAAATGCCGAAATTCAAATTACCAATTAGCGGCTCTCGTCCCTGCTATCCCTCTTGAGATTTCTGATGTTAAAGGACTATGGCCCTTAACCTTCCTGCAACTCTACCAGATCCAATGCCCCATGGAATTTCATTAATTCTCCCTTCAAGAATTTCAAACATTCGTTGAGGTTCTCGATGGCTCCCAGCCAAAGAACTCGGCGTCAACCCTTTTGAGCTTAGTTTTCGCGATGTGACCTCAAACCTCATATTCCCTTTGAACTCTTCGAAGTCTCTATCCCTCCTGAGATTTATTTCTGCAACTCCAGGATTGTAGGGAATCTTGCACACACTCCTTGCGACCTTCACGATATCCTCTGTTTATCCTACACCTCCAATTTTGCGCACTCCTTCCTGCAAAAGTTCTTCAACCGCTTCCTTGGGTTGGAAAAGTCTAATACTTCGACTTGGCCAATGCACACCTTGCATGACTCTGTGCTATACTTTCACTTTGGTTGGTATAAGAACAAATATATCTCTCCTGATATTTTCTGAGGTAAAACTCAGAATATTGTCAACGCACTCCTTGCGGACCTTCACTACACTCTTTGCAGGAATTATGAAGACGAGTAGAAATTGGAACTTATACTCTCCCTCTCATGGAATTCATACATTCAACATGAAATCATGAGTTTACACAACATTGAAATAAATGCATAACAGAGAATATAAGCAGACTGTAAACATACCATTCAAATAGATGTAAATAGTAACCATGAAATTGGGTTAAAACATTCTTATATTAACTTAAGTTCTTCTGTACATGGATTCAATAGAAACAACTATCTGATCATATGACTTCTACAATATCTGTTCTTCTCTGCTCTCTTCTCTTATTAATCAGAATGATACAATGAGAATTGATACAATACAATACATACGAGGGAGTTTTTTCTTGAGTTTTCTCTCCTACAAATCTAAGCTATCTTATTGAAATTAAAGATTACAACTACTTTTCATTAATTATAATAATTGTCCACAACCGACAGATGAGAGTGAATGCTCAAGATATGCGTTACAATCCCAAATTTTTTTAAGAACAATTACATTCCTCCAACTATTACATTAATATGCTTTCTTTTAAATTCAAAATATCTTCAAAATGCGCACCGGTGCATATCCAATTGTCTTCCACTCGCACTTGCTTTGCTGGCAATGCTCATGCATCATACTCCTCTGGCTGAAAAATTCATGGACTCCTGTCCATGAGCTCTTGCATCATCTATCCATGTTCCTGGATATCTGCTTCACTTTCCCAAGTGGAATTCTCAATCGAGTGCCCCTTCCACTTTACCAAGTATTCAAAATATGTCTTCCTTCGGGTATTCTTACCAATTCTCTGGTTAATGATATTTTCCATCTGTGGCCTTTCAACTACAGGCATCTACTTGACCCATTGAACATACTTTTGATTTTCTTATACTCTTGCTTCATCTTCTCTGTAAGTATATAGATCGGCTACGTTGAATATGAGTGATATGCCCACATCATCTGACAATTCTATCTCATAAACATTTGCCTCAAATTTTCGTAAAATCTTACATGGACCTATCTTTTTCATCTTTATCTTATTATATGTTCCCCTTGGGAATATTTATTTCCTTAGATGTGATAGGACTAAATCTCCCACTTCGAATCGAATCTCTCTCCTGTTTTGATCTACTTTGTGCTTGTATTCCTGGCTAGAATAATGCAACTGCTCTTTAATCTTCATGTGGATCTCTTGCATCTTTGCTACAAAATATTATGCTCCAACACTTTTGAACTCATTTTTCTCTAAGTCTCTCAACTCATATACTCCTCTTGGATGCATTCCATACATTATCTGGAATGGGCTCTGTCTTGTGCTCCTGTTAGGCCAGTCATTATATGCAAATTCCACTTATGGCAGAATCTGATCCCACTAATTGTGATGTTCAGCTACTAAACTCCTCAACAATTCTCCCAAACTTGGATTTACTACCTCAGTTTGTCCATCCGCCTGAGGATGATATGCTGAGATAAAAGATAGATTTGTTCCTATCTTCCTACATAATGTCCTCCAGAAATGACCAACAAATTTGGTATCTCTTTCTGAAACAATACTCCTGGGTAAACCATGAAGTCGAACAACTTCTTTGAAAAACACATTTGTAATGTGTGTTGCATCACTGGTTTTCTGACATGGAATGAAATGTGCCATTTTTAAAAATCTTTCGACTACCACAAATATGGAATCAAAACCTCTCTGTGTCCTCGGAAGTCCTAACACAAAATCCATACTTACCGCATCCCACAACCTCTCTGGTATTGGCAATGGTTGATACAAACCTATATTCTATCTTTTCCCCTTTGCGTGCTAGAAAATTCTACATTTGTCGAAAAATTTCTTGACATTCGTCCTCATTCCTGACCAGTAATACAAATGGTTCAGTTTCACAAATGTTTTATCATGGCCTAAATGTCTATCCAATCCCCCAGTATGTTTTTCCTTCAGAAGGTTTTCTTTCATAGAACTCTTCGGGATACACAACTAATTTCCTTTGAATAACAGTCCATATTGAATTAAATATTCAATCCATTGGATTCTATCTCTTAAAACAAGATTCTCACATGCTTCATAAGTGCCCTTAAAATATAAATCATCTTTGTACATGTCCTTAAGGCTATCAAAACCTAAGGTCTTCACACAAAACTCCTGCAGAATCAAACATTTCTTGCTCAATGCATCAACAACCTTGTTAGCATTCCCAGAAATGTGTTTAATAACAAAAGTAAAATTCTACATAAATTCAACCCATTTTGCATGTTTCTGGTTCAGTTTCTCCTGTCTGGTTATAAATTGTAAAGCATGGTTATCACTATACAAAATGAACTCTTTTGGAACCAAGTAGTGTATCCATTTATTCAATGCGTGTATGACTGCATAAAACTCTTTATTATACGTGGAATAATTCCTTTTGTCATCGTTCAAATTCTCACTGAAGTATGCAATTGGTCTATTGTCTTGACTTAAGACTGCTCCAATCGCAAATCCACTTGTGTCACATCTCACTTGAAATGTCTTGCTGAAATCTTGAAAAACCAGAACTGGTTGTTCAGTTATCTTCTCTTTCAACAACTTGAAACTTTTCTCTGCTTCCTTTGTCCAATGAAAAGATTTATGTCTTTTCTTGACCGTGTCCATCATTGGTGCAGAAATTTCACTAAAAATTCTGATGAACTTCCTGTAAAAACTGGCTATTCCATGGAAGCTTCTGACTTCAAAGATATTCCTTGGCGACGACCATTCTTTGATTGCTTTTACTTTCTTCAGATCCATCTTCAACTCATTCGAAGAGATCACAAACCCCAAATAAATGAGTTCTTTCTTCATGAAAGACAAATTCTTCAAATTTATCAACAACTTTTCTTGTTGCAATCTCTTCATCACTAGAGTTAAATGTCTCAAATTTTCTCCCCCAGTCTTACTGAAGATCAATATATCATCAAGATACACAATTACAAACTTACCAATGAAATCTTTCAAGATTTCATTCATCAATATCAT
The DNA here is from genome assembly GCA_009831015.1 of Picea engelmannii. Classification (NCBI taxonomy): domain Eukaryota; kingdom Viridiplantae; phylum Streptophyta; class Pinopsida; order Pinales; family Pinaceae; genus Picea; species Picea engelmannii. Next base: position 228,495 of record ML784845.1, read on the forward strand.
GAAAGTACTTGTGCATTTGTCAAGCCAAATGGCATGACAAGCCATTCATACAATCCTTCATTTGTATTGAATGTTGTCTTCCATTCATCACCTTCCCTCATTCTAATCTGATGATATCCGCTTTTCAAATCAATTTTTGAAAAAAACTTTGCTCCACTCAAGAAATCCATCAAGTCATCCATTATGGGTAAAGGAAATATGTACCTGATGGTGATTTTGTTTAATTCCCTCGAGTCTATACACATTCTCCATCCAC
>ML784845.1:235598-270300 GCA_009831015.1 Picea engelmannii
TTCGAGCCTTTGGTCACTGCTGGACACCAAGCTCACCAAATCCATGGCCTTCCACCCCCAGACAGATGGCCAAACAGAGGTTGTAAATCAAATGATTGTGCATATCCTTCGCATGTATAATTCAAAGCACCCTCACACATGGGATGAGAGCCTTCCCTATGTCCAACATAGCTACAATCGAGCCTTGCATAGCTCAACCGACCATATCCCCTTTCAGGTGGGGTTGGGATTCCAATCATTGGGTCCCATAGATGTTGCACTTCCCCTTGTAGTCACCTCGACCGACTCATATCCTGCTCCAACTGAAGCTGTCAAAGCCACCCAGTTCATTGAGTGGATCTAGCACATCCGCCAACAGGTTCAGGATATCCTACAGAAGTCCAATGACAAGTACAAACAACGCCATGATCAACATTGGGTGCCACATAAGTTCCAGGTGGACGACAAAGTTTGGTTTCACTTGCAAAAAGAACGCCTTACAGGACGCCATTGGAAGCTTCGACCAGTCTGTTATGGGCCATACACTATCGCCAAGTCCATGGGGGATAATTCTTTTGAGCTCAACATTTCTCATTTCCTTGGCCTGCACCCAGTGTTCAATGTGGATCTTCTTCGCCCTTATTTCCCACCATTATTGGACACCTCAGAAGTAGCAGAAAAGATGACATCAATAGAGCTCAACCCTGACTGCATACAATAGGCATCCAATGATAAGATTGTGGACACACAAATCAAGGGCACTCGACAACAAAGGATCCAACTTTATCGAGTCGTCAAAGCAGGGCAGCTCCTGCACCAAGGCAAGTGGCTCACCCTGGGCCAAATTCAGCATAAATTTCCTCATCTAATGGGGGACCTCAATGAAATGGAGGCCATTTCTTCCTAAAGAGGGAGGATTGTTCCAGATGGATATTGGTGGCCACCCACCTTTTCCAACTGGCTCAAGACAGTTTTCTGACAATTTTGGCAATTTACTATTTTTAGCAGTTTTAATTTCCAGGGCCATTTTGAGGGCCTAAATGAAGGTTTTTCTGGATAGATCTCTTCAATGATAGCCAAAGGCATGATTGAGACCCCAAAATGAACCTCCTCGATGATACCTTTTCAACGAGCTATCACACGCCTAAAACAGATATTGTATGCAAAAGTTACGACCCCGGGAAGTTGATGTACTAACTTACCCAAACGGGGCCCACATGACTTTTGGCGCTTCATCTCTTAGGGTTAGGTTTTTGGATGTCTAAGGTTTTTGGCATTCTTTTTTATTGTAAAAATGCCTTTAGAGCCTCATTTTAATGTTATTCTTGTGAATGAGCGCAGCTGTCACATCTCTTCTCAGAGATAAGCCGCCACCATTCCAACAAGCTTGTTTTCGCTGCATTTTACAGTTTCACCTTATTTCATTATTGAATAGAAAACCAGTTTTACTGTATCTCTGTTATTTTGTGCTAAGAATCTGTTAATAATCTATATTCATTTCGTTCTTCTCATAAAATCCATATCAATCGCTATCCCTCCTAATCTTTCCGATGTTAAAGGACTCTGGTCCTTAACCTTCCTGTAACTCTACGAGATCCAACGACCCACGAAATTTCAGTAATTCTCCCTTCAATAATTTCAACTGTCCGCCGAGGTTCTCAATGGCTCCCAGCCAAAGAACTCAGCGTCAACCCTTCTGAGCTTGGTTTTCACGAGGTGACCTCAAACCTCGTCTTCCCTTTGAACTTTTCAAAGTCTCTATCCCTCCTGAGCTTTCTTTCTGCAACTCCAGGATTATAGGGAATCCTGCACGCACTCCTTGCATCCTTCATGATATCCTTTGTTTATCCTACACCTCCAACTTTGCACACTCCTTGCAACAAAATTTCTTCAACCACTTCCTTGGGTTGGAAAAGTCTAAGACTTTGAACTGGCCAACGCACACCTTGCATGGCTCTGTGCTATACTTGCACTTCAGTTGGTATACGAACAACTCTATCTCTCTTGAGATTTTCTGAGGTAAAACTCATAATATTTTCAATGCACTCCTTGCAGGAATTCTCAGGACAAGTAGAAATTGGAACTTATACTCTCCCTCTCACGAAATTCACACATTCAACATGAAATCACGAGCATACATAGCATTGAAATAAATTCATAACAGAGAATATAAGCARATTGTAAACATACCATTCAAATAGATGCAAACAGTAACCATGACAACACCATGAAATTGGGTTAAAGAATTATTATATTAACTTAAGTGATTATGTACATGGATTCAATAGCAACAATTATCTACTCATACAACTTCTACAATCTCTGTTCTTCTCTACTCTCTTATGCTCTCTTCTCTTATTAATCAGAATGATAAAATGAGAATTGATACAATACAATACATATGAGGGAGCTTTTTCTTGAGTTTTCCCTCCTACAAATCTAAGCTATCTTATCGAAATGAAAGATTACAACTACTTTGCATTAATTATATTAATTTTCCACAACCGGAAGATGAGAGCGAATGCTCAAGATCTGCGTTACAATTCCCAAAACATTTAAGAACAATTACATTCCTCCAACTATTACATTAATGTGCTTTCTTTTAAATTCAAAATATCTTCAAAATGCGCGTTGGTGTATATCCATCTAGCTGTCTTCCACTCATGATTTCTTTGATGGTGACGCTCCTACATCAAATGAGCTCATCCTTATGAAAAAATAAAATCTTCCATGTATTTAAGATGCGATTTAATTATTATGTACAATATAATTGAAATTTGTGTATAATGTGCGATTATTTTAAACTAATGATAATATCGTTTTGTAGGAAATGATACATTTTATAAAAAAATAAATGACCTAACCTTGGATATATTTGGGTCAACCATATTCACACAGTGTAATTCCCAAAGTTTGAAGTTAAAATATGAACTCATTAACAAGATGGTCGGTCGGTTCGGTGAGGGTCCTTCAGCGAATCTGAAGTCTCCTAAAAAGAGGGTGCATATTTAAAATATATGCGAGACCAATATAGGGTTCATCTACAAAAGAACCCTAACTCTGAGAATCCTCCAATGATTCCTTATATGGAATGGAAGGCCCTACAGGAAGATGCAAAGGAGAAGATGCTCTGAAAAGAAGGAAAGACACCACCCAACTCAAGAAGGTATGCGACACTTCTAATAATGTAATTATGATGATTTATCATCATTGTGACATCTATTTACGTATTTGAAACTTTTCAATACAGGTTCTCAGACACATCCAAAGCCACCAAGGCGAGAATATAAAAATATGGGTGGCACAAACTTGGCCCAGGTGGTTACTCGAAATTGGCCATACGAATTGTAGGTATAAAAAAATCAATTGCATCCAAATAATATATTGTTAACAATTTTGATTTAATTGCACAAAAGAAGAAAAATATGTGTTCTTATGTAAAATTCAGGCTTGGAGTTCAAACAATCTCCAATAGAGAAATACCTCAAGCATGTCTTTCAATCCATGGTTGAACACAAAAAAATATTGGTGGAAACATGACCTTCCGGAACTCAAACTGACACACAAGTAAATAAAATCAAGGAAGATTATTTATAATTTAATACTTGTACAGTCTATTGATTATTATTTTCGGCCATAAAGAAATGTGTTTGTTTGTTTTAAGAAGAAACCAATGAAGAAACACATGTCCCCACTAGAAGAACACGTCGTAGTGACAGTGGACTGCAAACCAATGAAGTTGATGTGCAACTCGGTACTGGAGGTATTTCATGTGCTATAAAAAAATGTAGTATGGATTACAATTAAAAATATTTAATTGAAAATTGTGTATTAATTATAACCTTTCCCGTTTCAACTCCAGAGCATGTAGAGGATGAGGCTAGACAAGAAGAGGAACATATGGCCACATCTGAAACTACTTTGCTTTCTTGTGCTACTCAAGCAGGTAAAGAACACTCTAATTCTCTTTTTATTAATGAAATATTTGTAATAATAATAACAAAAAATATCAATTTAACATTTCTTCCTTATTGAAACTGACGATTCACGTCCCCCCTTGCAGCAACCTTAACGTCGTGATTACATGACGAGGTGATCAATAAGACATGCAGAGGATAGAACAACTGAAGGGGAAGAAGGAAATGATGACCTCCTTTCTAAATTTATTTCAAAAAGAAAGAAATTGAAAAAGAAATGATTGTACTAGTTATATAATTAGAAACATCATATACCATATTGTGAAAACATATTCTTGATGATAAAATTTATTGAGATGAAGTATTTTGTGTCTATGATTAATGAATGAATGAATCAATGTTATATGCTAATGAATGATTGCTATATGTTTCTTTATGCACAAAACCACATATGTTTCTTTATGAATTTGTTGTTTTTCTAGTGTCTATGCATGAATCTTAATGTGTTGATTTCAACTATTTTCTAGTAGATAGATTGGGTTCTATGGAATTGAGAGTGATGTGAGGGGGGGCGAGTGGCCATAAGAGTTTCCACCTTCACATGGTTGGCCATGTTCAGTAGATAATAAATTAGGATTTGGATAATCTTGGAGAAAACCTCCCCTGATCCAATAGAGCAATAAGAAAGTTAATGTTGACTTCATTGTTACTCTGTCAAATTGAGGGAGGTTTTCTCCAAGATTAGACTACTCCAATAAATCATTCTCAAAATAAAGAGGATCACATTTAGGTATTCATGCACTCGAGTCTTTTTAATTATTATTTAGTCATAAAAATGTTTGTTAATTTAGTTTATTTTTTACTGATTCTTTAAGTGTTAGTTAAATTATTAGAACAACTACTGGAGGAGATCTATTGGAGCAGCGTTAAATGAATATCATACGAGGACAACCATCGAATATCCATGTATTTGAGTTGTTATTTCATTTGTAATTGCAATTGATTTGTATGATTGACATGATGATTTATATTCTGATTTTGGTTCTTCCCACTCACGTAGATGAAAAAGTGATGTCTTATCCTCAAGCTCTTGCTCCTCCAAAGAGGTATAATTCTCATTCCCTAGGAACACAAAAGTTACCTATCCCACTGAATTCCCATTCCCTATTAACTTTTTTGTTCCAACATATGTGACATGGAAATCACCCTTTAGGTTATAGTCTTACATAATAAGTTCCATTTTGTGCATCACACCCTCACACTAGAAACATTTATGTCCTATAATGTCGATGGGGAAGCATTCGAAAGCATCTATATAGAGGCTCAAATTCTTAACTTGTTTCTTATAAACAATGTTTCATGTATCAACATAATAACAAGGACCCTTTTTTTTAATATTAGCATAAAACTTGAAGATATATAGTCTACCCATCCCAATAATTGCATTAAGGGAGATGGAGAGTTCTCTAGTTTCTACCCATGGATGGGATTTATCTTTTGGAAGAAATCCATTATATGATTCTTTGGGAAGGGTGTCCTTCATATGCTCATATTTAAAGATAAAATATTTTGCAGGATCATATTCAAAGTTAAAATGGTTTAGCTATTCAATCATAAAAGGTTTTTGAGTATTATAGACAGACCCTTAAGCAAGGATTGAAAGTAGTAACTACAATAAAGGTTTGATGAGGACAAATTAAGGTTTTAGGTAAGCTAATGACTAGGGGATTTGATTTATGCAATTTCATATTTCCCCTTTTCCTTGGCCATCTTATCACATGTATACCTAATTGTAATATATCCAAGCATTTTTCTCTCAATAATTTCAACATGACTCTTCACTCTTATAGATTTAGTGATGGTTTTTTCAAAAGATCTGGTTTCAAACATTTTTACCTCAATTTAGATTTTCTTTTATAGTTTAAATACATAGATGTCTCACACTAGATCTAGTGTATCTCTACCAATATTTTTGACGCAAGCACCTGGAAATTTTTAGTCTAGTATTCAACCATTAATCCCTCCTAGAAAAGTGATTTCATTAAACATTATAAGGTTGTTGTTCTTGGAGTGATGAATGATAAATATTCTAAGAACCAATCCTAAAATTCTCCAAATGTGTCTAAATTTCCCCATATGTGACTAGGATTCAACAATTTTTTTCTCATTATTTTTATGATTTCCATAGGTCACCTTATCACTTGTACCGAGCTTCTCATCTAAGGTATTTATGACTATGGATTCTATGGAAATGTGTATTTGTTCCATCTTTTAATCCATACACCCTTTCAACTTCTAGTGGATGTGTCAAATCAACATTTTTCAACACATTATCCTCCATTTCAATAAATGGGTTCCTCAATTGGGATACTTGGTTCCCTAAGTCTTCACATTTTTTAGGAGTCATGGATGAGATCTCGAGAGGTTTGGAAAGTGTACAAATTTTCACACCGCCTCTTGCCATGTGATCCATAAATATTATTTACCTATTTTTCTACTCTATTTTCACTTTACCACACTTTTTGAATCACCTCAAAAATATGTTCTAACCAAAAGTTATGCAAGTAGGTTAACATAACAATTTTAAAACCCCAATTTGGAGACTACCCTTCTAGTTGACCTTGCAATTGATGTAACTCCAAATTTTCCACACTTATGATTCTAAAATTTTGGATTATAATAACATATCAATGTCCTCTCTACAATTCCATGGGTCTCACTAAATTTTAATGTGCTAAGAAAACATTATGATAACTTTCCCAAAACTCATTGAGTTTGAAAATCTGTACAAGAGAAAACTTGTAAGGTATGCCACACGTTCAATTTTTTTAGATTTTATTCTAAAAATTGGATCCAAAACAATATTTTTTGTATTATATCCAATTTTTTTAGTGGCATGTTATTTGGATCTCTCCATATTCATATATGGATATTTTACTAAGAACACATGTTTGAGACTAGTTTTAGGACTAGTGAAAAATCCTAACTTCCACATCTTGTAAATATGAAGGTATAGTGAACCGAAATATGAAATTTGGACAAAATTTACTTCAATATGTCTCCTAATCACCATAAAAATTCCATACCTAAAAATTATTAGACAAACAACTATGGATAAAATGGTAATATGGCTCATTTGAAGGAGTTCAACCAAGGATGAATGTTATGTTACCAAATGCTACGTACCTAATACTCTAAATAGCTAAAAATAGAAAGAAGTAAATCCATGCCTCAAGAATGAATAAAAAATAATCCTCTTTGAGGGTGAAACCTCCTTTTGAAATATAACAAATGCACAAAATGAGATGGTCTTTAAAACTAGGTCTCCTTGGTATATATAAGAGAAAAAGGGTACAATTACAATTAAAGGGACTAGTTGACCATTAAAGAGCCTAGCTAACCACTAATTACAACACTAGTATACAATTAGATATGTAATGTATCAATATCTAGGGATTAACATATAATTTCTCTTTATATTCTTCTAGGATCCTTTGAAAGTGCCTTAAAATTATTCCTTCAATTTGATCCCCAAATATTGTTATAATAGGTACAAATAGAGTCAGATCTTTAAGTGTTAGTTGTGTCTCTTTCTTCTTATTGATTGTCCTTTTGTCGAAGTGATGCATCTATTTATGACCTGGTAATAATTACATTTCTTTTACGGTTATATAGGTGGAAAAATTTCGTCTCTTGAATGTGATATTGTTTTTCTATTTGTGTTTCCATTACTTTCTCCACATTTCATCTATTGACACACATAAATCACCTAGATCATTGTCATCTCCTAAAAGTAAGAAAATAGGTTAATATAAAGAAAATTGAGCATTAGGGGTATTGCATTGTGGAACTCTTTGCATAGAATCTAGGTTATATATCACTAAGTTGACTTTTGGTTAAAAGTTTTCTTGGAAGTTTTTCCTATATTTCCACTTGAATTCATGAAAAACCAAAACAAATTGAATTATAATGGATGTCAAATGTTCAGTTCTTCTTGAGGTACCTTATTGCAATTTATTATTATTATTATTTATGGTTGGATTAATTCTAGGTTAGTAAATGCTTGTCTAGATCGATTATCTAACTACATAGAATATTTTAGTGGGAACTTGAGCATTTTTTTCTCCTAATTTATATTATATATAAGATGGTAAAATAATTGAGAGTTCTTTGTATCTTTTACAATCTCAAACATTCTAATTTATAAATTTTGTACCTACTCTATTCTCAATGTACATTTTTTGTTAATGAAATGTTATCTTCAATGAATGTAATAATTGAAAACAAAAGAATACATTTATATCCCAATATTTTAAATCCTTGTGCTTATGATACCTTTTAAATTTTCTTTCTCCCACCTTAATCAAACACAATAGAGAAAACAATGTTACTAAGAATATTTCACACTCCATTTTTGTAGTTGTATTATTATTCCTTGTTGCTAGTAGCATGAAATATAGTAATCATAATGTTGTTTTTCAATAAATTTGCACACACCTCCATGCCTTTATTTTATCTACAATGTAAATTTTTAATGATCCGGATTATTTTTGGCACAAAATGAGAGCGGAGATATAATAAAGAAATGTACAGAGATATCTCAGATATCCAATAATATAACAAAAATATATCAGAGATGCAACCATAAACACATAGATACAATAATACACAATTTCTATTAGTGAGCGAAATGTACAAAACTATAGAAATACATAGTGAAAGACTCGCTAGAATGGTGGAAACTTATCTATGAGAAGAGATGTGACAACTACTCACATTCACAAGAAGATGATTGTTAAAATGAGGCTTCAAAGGAATTTTTAACATAAAAAATCCAAAACCCTAACCATAGAAGATGAAAAGCCAACAATTTTGTGGACCCCATTTTGGGTAGTTTGGTGTATCAACTTCCCAGGAGCGTAACTTTGGCATACGATCTTCGTTTGGGGTGCACGATAACTCGTTGGAAATGTATCGTCGAGGAGATTCATTTTGGGGGCTCAATCATAGCATTTTCCTATCATTGAGGTGCTCAATCCCTAAAAACCTTCATTTAGGCCCTCAAAATGGCCCTGGAAGTTTAGGAACTAGAAAACTGCTAAAAATAGTAAATTGTCAGAAGACTGTTTTGAGCCAGCTAGAATAGGTGGGTGGCCACCTGTATCATTTATCTTGGAAAATTTTTCTCAACATACCAAACACTTTTTCTCAACATATCAAACATTGACAAGACTTTTTGTTTACTAATGAAACACTTTGAGGTCTTATTTGGCCTCATGATGCCATTTTAATTTGTCAATTATTTTTTTTAGGTTTAAACTCAAGATTTAAGATATGAGATTTATAGATGAACTAATTCTATATCTTTGAATTAGAATTAGTTCTTTAACATTTTTTGTTATATTTTTTTTCATACCATGGGATTATAGCAATGGTAGTGTAGATGAGAGAAAACATCCATTAATACATTCTTATATGTGGTGAAGTTTGTTACATGTTTTTGTTCACATGGTGGCCATGTTACAATTCAATGATTTCACTACCAAGATTACTTGTGTTACAATGAATAACAATTTCATGGTTGCACCACCAAAACAATGAAAACATTATCTCTTCACTATCAACTAATGGGGGAGAAAATCATATTAAATATTCTAGAGATATTACATGAGAACCTTGGCCTCAATCCATTTGATTTTAATGATCTCCTCAAATTAGTAAATTCATCAATTTTTTACATGTATATCCATACGGGTACTTACAAATCTCTATCAATTTGTCTCAGTCATCCTCATTCCCATGTTTTAAGAATCCATCGCCACAAGGGTTCTTATTCATTATATATATATATGATGATATGGTTGGACTACATTTAATCTCATGCCCAATCCCCTCATGATCATAGTGGATTTGAGGTGATTTCAACAAATGACTTCATATAAACCAGTCCTGATTGTTAGAGATATAATGTGTTATATAGTCATTTAGGCCTAGAATATTTTGGACATATATGGAATTTATAAACCAAATCTTCATTTTTTCTACAAGTATGGAGCAAGGGACAGTGAAAAAGTGTAATCGATAGATTAGTTTATTCAAATAAGAATTTTATTTCAATGGAATTTCTTTATTCATGTGCATCTTAATCAATTTGTAGGTCTAAATCGGCTAGAAAAAGGGAAATACCATTGTTACACCATTTTTTTTTATAGCAAATGGAATTTTATTTCTATGTAATTTATTTATTCATTTGAAAACATAAACAATTTCATGCTAGAGTGGAAGTATTGGGAAGCGCTGAAGGGTACATTATTTCTATCTCAAAAAAAAAGGGGTCTGTATAAAAGGATTTGAAAGGGAATTTTGTAGAATGTAGTTTTATTGGCATGCATAATGATTGGTGTTACTTATTTCATCCATTCCATCTATACATCCCATATATTTTCCTAAGATGCAAGAGGGGGGTGTACTAGAGTTTGTTGAGATTCTTTGTACACATGTGACATGCATGGCAATGGTTGTGTTGGTGAGTCAAAGTTGAGATATTAATCATAGCTAGAAAGGCATAGGTACATAACTATTATTTTAGAAACTTGTATATATTTTCCTTAAATGCAAGAAGGTGTACTAGATCTTGATACATACTAACCTGTATATATTTTCTTGAAACACAAGAGGGAGTTATACTAGAGATTGATACTTACTAGAATCTTAGACTTATATGGCCTACATTGGCATCACTATTTTAATGATCTTTCCTTATATGTTCTTGTTTCAATCAAGCAAGAGAATAGGAATGTGCATATTGAATTTAAAAACTTTTCACCATGAGAGTACTTCATAGATTGATATTGAATAATAGATTTGTATGTTTTCATATGGATCTTATCACTGTGGAGTTGGAGATAACTAATCATTGGGTAGAAACAGTGGTAATACAAAACATGTCACTTGCACGGAGAAACACTAACTCTATGAGCATATATCCACATAGTCTTAGTTTCTTGTGATTTATTTGGGTTTTTTTATCTTTCTCTAGTTCTAGTCTTCAAGTATGGGCTTGAACAAGAATATACATTATTGAAAAAGGATCTCAATTGGCCTCTTCGATAGCTAATTGGTGGCTACCATGATCCTAAGATGATAATTCAAAGGAAAGGTAGGCTAAAGATGCTAGACATTTATAGAGTAAGTAAAGAATAGGTTGAAGCATACGAGTTAGTCAATCCATCAGATGCAATAGTATATGAATCAACATAGAAAGAGGCATAGGTAGTGTATGCATGGATAGAAGCAAAGAAAACAAGATAATTTGCTCGTTTTTACCTAGTTCCATCATAAAAAAAAGGTGAAGATAGCTCTAATTCAAACCTCAATCAGGAATGGAATCAAAACCGATCAATATCCATGCTAGTCATTGTTAATTTTGAAGCATATATTTATCATAAAAGATTTTTGAAGCCTAGCATCAACTCTTTGTAAACATGTTCATCTTCATAAAACTTGGTCATAAATTCCCATTCCCTATTAACTTTTTTGTTCCAACATATGTGACATGGAAATCATCCTTTAAGCTATAGTATTCCATAATAAGTTCCATTTTGTGCATCACATCCTCACACTAGAAACATTTATGTCCTAGAATGTTGATGGGGAAGCATTTGAAAGAATCTATATAGAGGCCCAAATTTTTAAATTGTTTCTTATAAACAATGTTTCATGTATCAACATAATAACAATGACCCTTTTTTTTAAATATTAGCATAAAAATTGAAGATATATAGTCTACCCATCCCAATAATTGCATTAAGGGAGATGGAGAGTTCTCTAGTTTCTACCCATGGATGGGATTTCATTAATTTTTTTAATGTATGTAGGTCCGTCAAATATCTGACGAACCATCCAACAAACATATCCATCAGAGGTATGGCACCTCCATCAGATATACATTTTGATTATTTGATATTCGACATACCTATTCATCAGATATCCGACGAATTGTCTGACAGACATATCCATTGGAGCTATGGCAGGTTCGTCAGATATTTTGTTTGTCTGTCGGATATTCGACATACCTATACATTGGATATACGATGAATTTTCCAACATACATATCTATCATAGGTATGACACCGTCGTCCGATATGTTGCTTATCTTTCGGATATGCGACATACCTGTTTGTCTAATTTCAATGATATTTTGGTCCTTAGAGTTGTCGGTACAATGACACAATGTTACAAATCCGACGGAAATATGTTCATCGGATTATCCAAACAATATACACTGATGAAACTGGTAACCACATTTCATCGGAGGGATGACATAATTACATCGACAAACTAATGTACCACCATCGAATTTCAGTTCACAAGAAGTAGTGGGTGTCGACAGATTTGGCGAAGTGTTCAGTTCATCCAAGAGAAATTATAGATGGCCAATGAAGAAAGAGGGTGATGATGTGTCATGCCACATCAACATCCATGTGTCATACCACATCAACCCAATGCCATGTTATAGTCTACATGTCATGACATGTTGACATCCATGGGTCATGCCATGTTAGCAGTTTCCATGTTAGCCAACACAGTTGGTCGATGGCCTACGGAATTGAAGAAAAATTTTGTCAGTCAAATGGGATTTTCGACGGCCAATGGCCGACAGTCGAGTCAATCGAATTGAAGAAGTTTTTTGTCAGTCAACGGGGATCACTGGTGATCGATGGTCGATGCTTGGGTCAACCAATTTAGCAAGGTATTACAATCGTTTTCTAAAATATATGACCGACAACTGATGTTAAATGATAAAGCATCAAGGAGATTCACAAACAAGTTTGGTTTGGTAGTGGGAATCGTCGATGGAGCTTGGATCAACAATCCATATTTTTTTAAGTTTTCGATCGATGGTGGATATTGATTCGTAGGGTTTGGAGAGGATTAACAGATCAACAACTTAGATTTCACCCAATTTGATATGAATGACTCAGATTTAAAGGGTTGTTATCATAGTAAAGCAAACATTTTTCTATGAAATTTTGAGGTTTTTGAAGGTTATGAACTTGCAGGGAAATTTAATGCCCTAAATGACATTTTTGGGGAATCAAAACCCACAAAAATAGAGTGTAATACACTATATATTTGCAGCTCAAATAAAAGAACTTGGAGAGAGTTATCCAATGATCTACTCCGAGTACAAAACAGAGCTTGTATGAGAAATTTATAGCTTAAAGAGTTAAGGTAAAATTTCTTCACTAGATTACTTATAGAGGGAATAAATTATTGCTCAGAAGTTCATTTGGGGCACATGAGTAGTCTATGGAAATTTTGTGATCCATAGAAGATGGCCATGGAGCCATATTTGGAATCTAGGTATGTAAAAATGCACTGGGTCAGAAAGAATACATATGTAGCATTGTTATCTATTATGGGATGACCCAAGTTCTAACTACATGATTACCAACTTCCCTTCAACCATCGACCCTTCTGGATACTAGAAGGAAACACAGGGCACAAATTGCATTGAGCAGTCTCACCCGATGTGGCTTCAATGGGTGGTCGCAGGATTCAAGCGTATGCAACCATGAGATGGGATGCGTTTCTCTCTCAGGGACATTATATATACTCAACCACTAGCCCTTAAATCCTCATTTATTATGCTAACCCTAGCATGACCTTAGATCTGACCCATGAATCAATTATTTCAATAGAACTTCATGAACCATTACAACAACATATACTAAATGACATATATTTATCTACTGCAATATAAGATTCAGATCTGAATACTAACTATGAAATTCATCCATTAGTGTTGTTCTACAGATTTCATCACTTATTTTTAGTGTGCGGTATTATTTACCTTATCATTTTAGCATGTTCAAAATAAACTCACTAAAGAAACTATAATCAAAAGTACTACAAATATTCACACATAACCCAGATATACCGTGGTTCACCCCCTCCTAGGCCTACATCCACAAAAATGAGTCACTTCAACTCTTTATTAATCTTCATGCAAAATCTAGTGTTGTGCATTGTACATTTCTTCCTTCTCCATAGATCGCAAGATTCCTCACAAAACAAAGAAATTCTAACCAATTCTCCACCAAAAACCATGACTGTCTAACTGACTAACTAACCAACTAATTCCAACTGCTCAATATTTCCTAGTCCACAATCCAAACATTCCCCAAGTCGATGCTTGTCCACTTTCCAACTGCTCTACAATAGTTTGTCCACTTTGTAGCTGTTTTTTCCCGATATTGGTTTTCCTCTGTTTCCAACGTGCTCCCCATTTTTCGACACTACCTTGATTTCTTCAAACTTCCTTGATTTTCTTCCAAAATTGTATTGCACTAGTAGGCCCCCAACACTGACATCGTGACTCGTCCCAAGTCACTCATTGACTCCTACATATTTCACTGCTTGTGCCAGTGCTCCATACATTTTTGTTGCTTGTTGGCATTACTCCTGAGCCTGATTGCTCTTTTCTTCCATGGCTTATACCATCTGCACAGTGACTATAGGTTTCAATATTTCTCCCCCCTCCAAGCCTATCTGTTCCACCCTTGATTTTTTTGCATCGATCTCAATGAATGACTGTTCAACCTTTTCCTGTAGAGTCTCTAACTGAGCCTTCCTTGCATTCTTTTCTGCCAACACTTCCTTTTCTTCTGACCGCAGAATCTTCATTTATGTAGCTGTCTTAATATTTTATAACAGTGACATTGTATTTTGTCTATGTTTAAAGTCTTCCATTGCCACATGGACCGTATCCTCCTTTTCTTGCAGCTTCTGTAAGCTTCCATCTTCTTTTACTTGTGTCCACAGTTGACCACTTTTCTCCAACAACTCTGTCATATTTTGTATAGCTTGCATTATATTTTTCACAAATTTTGTTGCATCTTGATCTCACTGCACTCTTACTTCTAGAGGAGTAGCGGGTACTGCACACTCCTCCAGCTCCTTTATTTGGCTCTTGTATTTCTCCAATTCTTGAGATGACTTCTTCATCTTATCCTCTGGTGATACTCCCTCTGGTCCTGTGTTGTTTGGGATGGTTTGAAACACTGCACCGATGTATTTCTCCATATATTCTACCTTTTGTTGCACTAACTTCTTCTCCTGCCCTTCTTAGATAATTTCTTCCTTCAGTGTGATATTCTCATCATGCGTTGTATGTAAGTTTGTTGCATATGACCTTTCCCTGGACTAGATTTCCTGTGAGACATTGATTTGCAATTTTTACAGTGCCTTCGTCAGAATCTTGGGTAAAGCCGAATCCAAAGTCTCTATATCCTTTAGAGGCTTTTGTCTCACCTCCACATCAATGTACAACATATTC
This sequence comes from Picea engelmannii, assembly GCA_009831015.1. Taxonomy (NCBI): domain Eukaryota; kingdom Viridiplantae; phylum Streptophyta; class Pinopsida; order Pinales; family Pinaceae; genus Picea; species Picea engelmannii. The sequence continues at coordinate 250,836 of ML784845.1, forward strand.
GGTGTTATCATGAAGTTTTCGCTCCCATGCTCTATGATCTGTATTGTTTCCCCTGTTGGCATTCCTTCCCTAGTCTCCACTGGTGTGTCTTTTTGTCGCTGCTCTTCCCTAATATTTAACTATTCCAGCGCATCTTTTACTTCCTACACTTGCTCAATAATTGAATCCCTATGCTTCTTGGCATTCTCCCAAGCCTCTAATAGTCTATCTTCAATTGTTGTGGCTATGAGGTTTCTAATTCAACATCATTTGTTTTCAGTGATGTATGAGGTGGTGTATTATGCGCCTTCATATTCTTCCTTGAGCCATGTGTTTTCTCCCCTGTTCTCTTGTTTTGGGAATATGTTAGCTCATATGCCTCTTTCATGTCTGTATCCATCCATGTTTCGTGTCCAACTTCTTCTTCCATTGGTATAGATTGTGTCTTTTTCCTTACTTCTGTTGGGTGCACTTTCTCTCTTGTAACTGTTGATGTATTCCCTATGCGCGTTGGATCATGTGTAGGAATACCCTTTGGTTTCTTCTGTGTCGTTCGCTTCATTTTAAACAGGTTACTTCCCCCCACTTGGCCTTGTGTTGTATTCTTCTTCTTTATCACCCATTTCTACATGTCTATTGCACAGGGATTGTTTTGTCCTGCGTCTAAATTTGTATTGTCGGCCCTCTCCTTGGACTTGTTAGGACCTTCCATTCAACAGGCCAATCCTAGACCTAGATTTGTATATCCTACATCATCACACAATAGATTAGTTGTAGACACTCCTTCATTGGATCCTTCTTTGCCTACAACCACATACTGTGGCGCGTGGCCTAAAAATTGACAATCTATCCAAAATCTTGGATTGTCTCAGATGGAATCTTCCACGTGTTAGCTAAGTGGTTCTAGATCTCTGAAAGGTATAGAGAAAATACATCGTTGTTCACCTTCTTCATCTTTGCGTCTGTTGTGCTCCTTAAGGAAGTGTATTGGGTTGCACCACACTTTCCTAATATCTGAAGGAACGTACTATATGTCGGTTCTTTCCAACCTACAAGTGAAATGAGGATGAGTAACCATGAGTAGTGGAACTTAGAGCCCCAATATTGTGTATCCTTACATTCTTCTAGGAAACAATTAAGAAAATAAGGGGCCCAACTCATCGAGCTCCCCTTATCACACGGTGTTGCAACCACTACCACTCATGTCGGTACTTCTTCCTTCCTGCATTTGTGCATTAGTTTACATCCTGACAACCTTGTGGAAAATCTTATCGCTAGATCATTTATGTCACTGATCTTGATCCCCCTATTTCCTCTATCTGTGCCATATTTTGCCTTAATTTCATCTAAAATGGCCTTTGCCTTAGTTTTATCCTCCATATATTGTTCTGGCTTATCCCCATCCATGGGTAGCCTAGCAATGTTGGAAAATTGAGAGGGGGGGGGGGTGAATCGGTTGTTACTATGCTTAAACAATTATTCCCATTTAAACTATTTATAGAACACTCAATGATGATCACAATAATGCAGGGAAGTAAGCAATAGAATATTCAACATCAATCACACACATGAAATATACAGAGACAGATATTTCCTGAGGAAACCCATAAAGGGAAAAAACTCTTCTTCTTGATATGATAAGTAGTCTTTCTTTTCTATACATTATCATTCTTATGAGAACCAACTCCTTTTGAGGCTACCACCTCTGTTTTACAAGAAGCAACTTGCTGAGAGAACCAACTCTTTAGTTTCTCTAGAACCCACTAGAAGGAAGCATCAAATCCTTGAGTGTTCCAACACCAACTAGATGGAAGCACCAACTTCTAGTCACACAAGAACCAACTTGTATAACAGAGAACAATATTTCTCCCTTGCACCACCCTACCACCCTATTTTTTCTGGCTGCAACCAGATGGAAGCTACAACTCCTTGTGTTCAAGCACCCACTTGAAGCTTTGAGGACAATAGTCCTCCCTAGCAACTCCCTACCACCCTGATTGAATCTTACAAAAATTCACTTACTTTCTCTGTCTTTGATATGGTATGTTATAGCTCAATGTATCCTCTCCCTTCTTCAGCTTCTATACTTAGTTCTGCTTATGCGTCGTTCAGCTTCTATGCTCTACTCTTTTTCCTCCTACGCACAACACTACCTTTTGTTCAGATTCTCTTCTGCCTTTTATGATTTGTATTTCCTCTGCATGCTATTCACTGTGCCACAGATCTCCCCTTTAGATTATGCATGATATCTCATCCTACCCACGTGCATCACCATCAAAAAATATCTCACTCTTCTCTATTCTGCATGTCTTTATCATGCCAAGTTCTTTGCGTGATCATCCTTGTAACTCTTCGTCTTCTCTGGAAGTTATCTTGAACTTATTCATCACTAGCGGTCATTATCCTAAGATTCATTAGCTTCTCTAGAAGTCACAACTCTTTGTCTTCTCTATCAGTTACAACCAATCATTTTGGCTTCTTTGGCTTCTAAGCCCCTTCCTTCACGTGACTATCAATGGTGACCATACACCTAACCAACAGGCGCTTCACGATCTCGGTCTAGTGAGTGATAGATCCTTATTTTGATACAACCTTGGGAGATGATCTCACGTGACCACACGATTGCGACACGTCCAAAGGTGGTTTGAGGGAAACCCGATTTTCGCCCCGCAATTCACTACAGAGCTCCACGTGTTCTTTCTCCAAAACCATGATTTCGATTGCGACTCGCCTTCAACATTTTAAAGTTCGCGCACCTTCAATCCCCACAATGTGACAGGACTATCGATCTCATGATCTTGACAGTGCTCCTGAACTGATGGATCAGATCTGTCCTTTTAATTTCTACGGATCAACAACTGTGATTTATTTCATGATCTGGGCTTCGGGAGTTTCAAATCTCAAACCCTGATTTCCTCCGTACGTAAATCTTTCATAGTTGACAATCCACTGACGCGTGTCCCTCTCATATTAATGGTCAATATATCCTTCGGGTCTTTGGACTTTAGATATTTCAAATCTCAACTTTAAATTTATCTCTATCACCTTTTTCTGGAGTTGACAATCCATTGACGCATGTATCACTCAGATCAACGGTTGATATCTCCTTCGATTCTCCAGACTTCAGAGATTTCAAATATCAACTTCTCATCTCTTTTGACTGAATATCTTCTGGAGTGGAAGATCTATTGACACATGTCCTTCTTAATCCAACAAATATCCTCCGCTCTGGGACTTCAGCCTTTGGCAATTTCAAACCTTTCTCGTTCACATTTTCCCATAGTAGTTTTTCCCAGAGTTCACGATCCGTTGACACGTACCCTCCTGCATGATCAAAGTGATCCATTGACACGTACCCTCCTACATGATCAAAGATCCTAAGTGAATTTGGAACTTCGGGACTTTAGGTTGATCGTTTCTTCATTCGCCTCCGGAGTGGTCACCTGTTGAATAATTCATAGGTAGTGGAGACCGCTTGTTGTGAGTTAAAACTTCCACTGTACTAGATCAATGGTTGAAAATGCACCCGAAGTGATCTTTAGATCGGACGACTCATATCCTCTTCGGAACTTCGACATTCAGAACTTCAGGACTTAGGGCATCTGTCGGTGGTAAAAATCTCGAAGTAAAACTCCCAGAGTGACATAACTTACTTATGTCACTTGATGACATGTCATGAGCCAAGTAGCTTCCACGTGTCACTAAGATTCATGATTTTCACGTACCTAAAATGTCGATTCAACTTGACACTTGTCATTGTGTGATTGTGCCATGTGTCCTTGCTAATGTAGTCTGCTGACATGGTCTGCCAACATGGTTCTCTCTGATCTAATGATGATCGTATATTCTCCAGATCTGATGGTCCTTATTCATTTGGGATTTCGGGACTTCGGGTAATTCAACTTTTCAAGTCGTCAATTCTTCCAAAGTGAGATTCCCCGAATAGTAACCTCCTCGCAACTTTAGACCTGAAACGAATGATGTTCTTGTGATCAATATATTAGATCAACGACTCGATCTATCTGTGATGCAGATTTTCCTTGGATTAAATCCAACTACTCTCCATCTTTGCTTATCTTATCCTTCCACTAATTCAATCTGAAAGTTGTTGGTCCTATGGATCGGTGATCCAACGACCACTATCGCTCTTCCTCTTGAGCTTATGATCTCTCTGACTTAGAAGGTTTTCTAAGTGTTCATGGGTCTCGACCTTTGCTCCTCCTGTGAGTCTGTCTCTTGGACCTCGTCTGCACTTATGGAAACCGCTATCTCTTCTAAGATTTCTTGTCTTCTGTGCTCTCGAGGTTTGGCTTGTTGTTGTTCTTTCCATCAATGAAAAGCACATTCTTCCTGTAATCATGCAAACAATATTCCCCTTTGGAATTGATGGAAACCCTAAAAGGCTGCACTATTCTGCTTAGACCTCCAACTATAACATATAGACAACATCTTTTTCTCCCCCTTTGACATCAATTTCAAAGAAAACATAGAGTGACTCTATGCTCCCTCTCATCATATAGACTATTTTAACTTGATAACAGGGTCACGCCCAACTTCTGGCATAGATACTCAAACTGCGTCTTGTCTAGGGGTTTAGTAAAGATATCAGCTATATGTTCTATGGAAGGAATATAATGCAAAGAAACAACAATGTTGGTCACCTGTTCCCTCAAAACGTTATACTTGATGGGTATATTCTTGGTCTTGGAGTTAAATACATGATTCTTTGACACACTAATTGCACTAGTATTATCACAATGAATTGGGATTGGTGCAGTATATTTTACCTCCAAGTCTTCAAGTGTCTGAACCATCCACAATACTTGGGTACAACAAGTGGCAGTTGCAATGTATTTAGATTCTGTAGTTGATAAGGAAACAAAACCTTGCTTCTTGCTCAACCATGCTACAAGAGAATCTCCTAAGAAGAATGCACCTCCACTCGTGCTTTTCCTTTCATCCACGCAAATATCCCAATCAACATCTGAATAGACTGATAATTGAAAATTATGATTCCTAGGATACCATAGGCCATAGTTCATTGTTCCTTTCAAGTATCTGAATATTCTTTTGACAGCTAACAAATGACTATGTTTAGGTGCAACCTGATACCTTCCTACCCTTCCAACATCATGCATTATATCTGGATGGGATAATGTGATGTACAATAGGCTACCTATCATAGAACTATATGGACTCTAATCAACATCAGCTGAGTCATCATCCTTGCTTAACTTGCATCTAGTGACCATAGGTGTGCTCATAGGTGTAGAATATTCCATTTGAAACCTTTTCAACATTTCTCTTAGATATTTCTCCTGAGAAAGAAATATTCCTTCAGACCTCTGAGTAATCTGCAGACCAAGAAAAAATGACAGTTCCCCTATCATAGACGTTTCAAATTCAAATTGCATGGTAGAAGAAAATAATTGTACTAATGAAGCATTATTGCTTCCGAAGATGATGTCATCTACATAGACCAACACAATGAGAAAATCATTACCCTCTGTTTTGATATATAAATTGTTGTCAATTGTTCCTCTCTTGAACCCTTTGTCTTTAAGATATGTATCCAGTCTGTAATACTAGGCACGAGGAGATTGTTTTAACCCATATAAGGATTTCTTCAGCTTGTAGACAAAGTCAGGGTTATCTGACAGTTGGAAACCCTCTGGTTGTTCCATATGGACTTCTTCTTTTAGATCTCCATTTAGAAAATTTGACTTGACATCCATTTGATAGACTTTAAATTGTTTATGACAAGCATAAGCAATAAAGATTCTAATAGCTTCTAATATTTCTACGAGCGCAAATGTTTCATCAAAATCCAGTCCTTCTATTTGAGCATATCCTTTGCAGACCAATCTAGCCTTATATCTTACAATATTTCCTTGCTCATTCATATTGTTTTTGTAAACCCATTTGGATCTTATTACATTTTTATTTGCTAGCCTAGGAACGAGTTCCCAAGTGTCATTCTTTTCAATCTGGTCTAGTTCCTCATTAATTGATTTTAGTCAATTTACATCTTTACTGGATTCATTAAAGTTCTTAGGTTCCCCCATGAATATGAAGGTTATATGTGATTGCTCGGTGTCTTTGATTATCCTTCTCCTGGTTTGTACACCTTTGTCTTTCTCACCAATTATCTGACTTTCAGGATGATTCTTTTGAGTAATTCTGGAGGAAGTATTTGATGTTGATTGATGTCCTGACTCTTCTTATATGGATGTCTCTTCTCCATCTGATTCTTGGACCTGTTCATCTTCAGTTTCAACTGTGTCCTCTGTAGTAGACTCAATATTTCTCATCTCTATTACTGGGACTCCTTCATCAACCTTTAAATCAATGCAATCAACTAATTTATGCAATATTTTACTAAAGCATCTATATCCTTTACTATTGGTAACATATCCTAAGAAGATGAGTTCATCAGCCCTGTCATCATATTTGCCAAGTTTTTCATTGTTATTCTTTATGTAGCACTTACTCCAAAATACTTTGAAGTGTTTGATTGAAACAGGTCTTCCATACCACAATTCATAAGGTGTCTTGTCACTATGTGGTCTGAGGTGGTCTTTGTTAAGAATATGGACTGTTGTGTGTATTTATTCTACCCAGTAAGTTTGACCAATGTTCTTCTCATTCATCATTGACCTGGCCATTTGATGAACTATTTTGTTTTTCCTCTCAACTACTCCATTTTTTTGTGGAGTTCCTGGGATTGTGTATTCTCTCTTGATCCCATGTTTATCACAAAATTCCTTGAAATCACTTAACATAAATTCTCCTCCTTTGTCTAATCTTACTGCCTTTAACATGATTCCTGTTTGATTCTCAATTAAAGCCTTAAATATTTTAAATTTCGCAAATGTTTCAACTTTTTCTTTGAGAAAAGAAACCCAAGTGAGTCTGGAGTAATCATCAATGATCAACATAAAGTAGTTTTCCTTCCTCGTGCCTTCCTGTCTTGATGGTCCACATAAATCCATATGAACTAATTAGAGTGGTTTCTTTGTTGAAGTAGATCTCTTGGATTTAAACTGTGTCTTGGTTAACTTTCCTACTTGGCAGGGTTTACACACAGAATCTTGTGGCTTTGATATTCTTGGAAGATCTTTTACTGCCTCAAGATTTTTGAGCTTGATTAAGTGGTAAAAGTTTAGATGTCCAAGTCTCCTATGACATAACTAGCTTTCATCATGTTTTCTTAGATGACACTCTTCTTTATCTTCTTTCATCACATATACATTATTATATGTCCTTATGCCTTTAGCCACCACTTGTCTTGGGTTTATAGACTTTATCTTAAAATCTTTAGAAGTGAACACCACTTCACATCCTCTGTCACACATTTGACTTACACTAAGAAAACCCTACCATGGAGTTATGGAAGATTCCCAGGGATATTATAGCCATGAGGAAGATATCATAGGTCTTCATGTCATCATGGGTAATGTTGATACATAGTCTAATGTAAGGAGAGGCAGGCAAGAGCTTGTAACTATGAGAAGTCTGCATAGAGAAGTGTAGAGCTATAGAGAAGATAATGAAAGGATTATAAAGGCTCAAGAAGAGATACTTAAAAGCCTGAATATGTTGCACAAGCAAGTCAACAAAGACTCTGGAACTAAGAAAGTAGCCAATGTTGGACAAGTGATAGAATCTAGATCCTAAAGAAAAATGGATGATCACGGGAATGGCAAGAAGTCAAGAAGAATGAACATGTACCATCCTTCTTAAAGACAATCCACCAAAATAACTCATGCAAGTTCAGGGCCAGGGATTATCCCAAGTGTGTCTCCTATCAGGAGGCAGAGAATAAGCCCTAAGGTGAACATCTCGCAAGGTGAACTTAGGAAGATAAAGCCACCAAATTTCAATGGTGAATGCAAGAAAGGAGAAGAGGTTGAGGCCTGTCTATTGGAAATGAAGAAATATTTCCAGCTGCATGATTACCCCTTGAGGGTAGAAGCTAGAATTGAAACCTATCACTTGCAAGGAAAGACAACCATGTGGTGGGTTCAGCTTAAGCAATCCAAGCACCTTGATGAGAAGAGTATCTCATGGAGGGAGTTCAAAGGATATTTCTAAGAGAAATATTTGACCAGACATTATTATGAAAGGAAGATGAAAGGAAGATGAAAGATTCCTTTGGACTCAAGTTGGGAAGCATGACAGTGGACTAATATGAGAAGATAATTTTTGAATTTTTGAAGTATGTTGACTTCATAAAGGATGAGAAAGTCAAAATCCAAAGGTTTCTAAGTGGGTTACTCTCTTTCTATAGTTATAAGATCCAATATGATAACCCCAAGACTTTGGAGGAAGTCATAAGGAGAGAAAAGAATCTTTATGAGAAAAGAAGAGGGAGGCCAATCATCCAAAAAACTTGGAATGACAAGACAAAAGGGAAAAGGGATCAAAGGTAGAAAGGTTTTAAGCCACCCATTTTCAAGATCAAGTCCCAAGAAAATCAGCAAGGTTAGACAACTCAAAATGAGCACAAGACCGCCGATGCATTTGGGAAAAGGCCAAGGTAGAAGCCTGTATAATGTTGGGGATGTGAGGGAAATCAATTATATATGGACTTACCTCACAAAGGAGAAAGAATGAAGATTATCCACAAAATTAAGGAGGCTTAAACAATTCAATACATTGGAGGAAACATGCCAAGGATATATGTAGTCTTGGACAACAAGAAAGCAAAATATCAATCCCCCTGTTATTGAAGTCGAAGGTAAGATTGATAACGAGCCCATATAAATTTTAATTGATTCAGGAGATAGACATAGTTACATAAACTCTAACATTGTTGAAAGAATATTTCACTTGCAAAGGGGTAAGAATAAGAAATCTTGGTTAGTTCAATTAGCCACATGGGATAAGAGGAAGATCAATGAGCTAGTTAAAGATTGTCCAATAGACATGAACAAACTCAAGACAAATGTAGATGCGAACATCATACCATTGGGTTCATATGCTTGTCTAATTGGTATGGATTGGTTGGAAAAACGCCATGTTTTCCTAGACTATTACAACAAGACAATCACTTGTATTGATGAAGAAGGGAAGCAAGGCAAGGTTCAAGGAATTCCAAGAATTGTAGTTGTTAGAGAGATTTCAGCCATGCAGTTGAAAAAGAGTTTTAGGAAGGGATGTCAAATTTTTGCAACCCATATGGATGAGGTAGCCAAAGATAAAGTGACAAGTGTTGAAGACCATATAGTCTTAAGGAATTTTGAATATGTTTTTGGAGAAATCTCGGGATTTCCACCATAGAGAGATATTGATTTCTCTATTGATTTATTGCCAAGAGTTTCCCTAGTGTCCAAGACACCTTACAAAATGGGCATACCATAATTGAAAGAGTTGTATATGCAACTTGAAGAATTTTTAAGAAAGGGGTACATACACCCAAGTGTGTCACCTTGGGGAGCCCCAGTTCTTTTTTTGAAGAAGAAGGATGGAACCTTAAGGATGTGTATTGATTTCAGGTAGCTGGATAAGGTCACCATAAAGAATAAATATTATTTTCCAAGGATTGATGATTTATTTGATTAGCTGAAAGGTGAAAGAATTGTTTCCAAGATTGAATTGAGATCAGGTTACCATCAAGTAAGGATAAAGGAATAATACATATGTAAAATGACATTAAGGACAATATATGGGAATAATGAGTTCATGATGGTTTCATTTGGACTATCAAATGCCCCATCTATTTTTATGTGCATGATGAATGGAGTGTTTAGGGAGTACTTAGACAAGTTTGCAATTCTGTTCCTAGATGATATACTCATCTACTCTATGTCAGAAGAGGAACATGAGAAACATTTAAGAATGGTATTGCAATTTTTAAGAGAGCACAAGTTGTATGCCAAGCTAAGTAAGTGCATATTTTATCAAAAGAAGATTCACTACTTGGGGCATATAATTTCAGCCAAAGGGATATCAATGGATCCTAAGAATATAGAGGCCATTAGAGAATGGCCAGAGCCAAGAAATGTGACAGAGGTTAGATCATCCATGGGTCTTGTTGATTATTACCAAATATTCGTAAAAGGATTCTCAAATATTTCAAGCCCAATCACTTATTTTCAAAAGAAGGGAGTGAAATTTGAATGGACTCTAAGTGTGAAGAGAGCTTTCAGTAGTTGAAAGAAATATTGTGATCCAGATTTATGAGAGGAACGAAATGAAACCATAGATTTGTAATATTAAAACAGAGACACAGTGAATAATAACAGAGATATAGTAAAACTTTACTTCTATTAAATAAGAAATATGTTGAAAACTGTAAAATGCAAATTGAAAACAAGTTTGCTAGAATGGTGGCAGCTTATCTCTAAGAAGAAATGTGACGGCTACGCTCATTCACAAGAATACCAGTACAATGAGGCTCTGAAATAATTTTTAAAATAAACATGAATTCCAAAACCCTAGACATCCAAAAAACTAACCCTATGAGATGAAGCACCAAAAGTCATGTGGGCCCCATTGGGGCAAGTTAGTACATCAACTTCCCAGGGTCGTAACTTTTTCATAAGATCTCTGTTTAGTGTGCACGATAGCTCGTTGGAAATGTATTAATGATGATATTCATTTAGGGGGATCAATCATAGCCTTTGGCCATAGTTGAGGTGCCTAATCGCGAAAATATTTCATTTAGGCCCTCAAAATGACCCCGAAAGTTCAGGAACCGAAAATCTGCTAAAATAGCAAGTTACCAAAAAATTGTTTTGAACCAGTTGGAAAAGGTGGGTGGCCACCAAGATCCTCCTGGATCAATCCTCCCCCTTAAGAATCAATGGTTTCCATTGCGTTGAGTGCCATCATCAGGTGAGGAAATTTCTGATGAATTTGGCCTCGTGTGAGCCACTTGCCTTGGTGCAGGAGTTGCCCTGCTTTGACAACTTGGTAAATTTGGATCCTATGTTGGAGAGTGCCATTGAAATGTGTTTCCATGATCTGATTAGTGGATTTTTGTTCCATTTAGTCAGGGTTGAGCTCTAGTGGTTTCAATTGTTTTGTTATCTCTGAGGTGTCCGATAATGGTGGAAAATAAGGCCAAAGGAGGTCCACATTGAACATTGGGTGCAAGCCAAGGAAGGGGAGAAGGTTGAGATCAAAATCATTTTCACCCACATCCTTGGTGTGGAACGCATTGTTGATCATGTTGGTTCTTGTACTTGGCATTATACTTCTATAAAATATCTTGAACCTATTGGTGGATGTGTTGGATCTGCTCTATGAACCAGGTGGATTTGTCAGCTCTAGTTTAAGCATGTGACACATCTTTCTGGGTGGTCGCAAGGGGTAGTGAAACATCCATGGGATCCAATGGTTGAAATCCCAACCCCACCTGAAATGGTTTGTGGTCAGTTCAGATATGTATGGCTCTGTTGTAGCTGTGATGAACATAGGGAAGACTCTCATCCTAGGTGTGGGGGTTCTTGGAATTTTACATGCATAGGATGTGCACGATAATTCGCTTGATGACCTCAGTTTGTCCATCCATATAGGGGTGGAAGGAAATGGACTTGGTGAGCTTGGTGTCTAGCAGTGATGAGAGGTTCGATCAAAATGTGTTGAGGAACCAACTGTCTCGATCTAAGGTAATGGTTTGTGGGATTCCAAAGTGTACCCACACTCGTTCAAAGAAGATCTTGGCAGTGGCCTCCGATGTGATGCTCTTCTTGCAAGTGGCAAGAATCACCATCTTGGAAAAGAGATCAACAACCACAAAAACATAGTCATTTCCCCACTTTGTGGATGGAAGGCCCAACATGTAGTCCATTGAGATGGATTCCCAGGGCCTATTAGGAGTAGGAAGAGGATTGTACAGGCCTTGTTTCTTGATCGACTATTTGGAAATAGCGCAGGTAGTGCAAGACTGGATTTACTTGCTGGCATCTTGTCAAAGTTTCGGCAAGTAGAAATGTCGTTGCAACATTGCCACTGTCTTTTCCATGCTGAAGTGTCCTGCCACCCGACTGTAGTGGGATTCCCAAATTAGCTTCACTTGCTCACTTAATGGAATGAATAGATGGCCCAGATGGCACAACAACCCGTCCTGAAGATGGAAATTAGTGACAGTTTTTTTTACGCCCAACATCTGGTAGGTGTTGGCAAAGTCAGGATCTGTCTCATAGAGGTGGGGCCATATAGAGGTCTCATGGCTACAAGAATTGAGCACTATGGTTAGTGTCGTGACTGGAGGTCAACTGAGGAAATCAATGACTTAGTTGGTACTTCCTATTTTATACTTGATGTTGAGGTTGAAATACTGCAAATATGTGGACCACTTCTTATGGTGGTCATTCTGCAATTTTCCTTGTGTCTGCATGAACTATAGGAACTTATGATCAATGTGGATGGTTGTCTCCTTCGCGAGAATGTAATGCCTCCACTGTTGGAAGACTTGCAAAATGGAGTACATTTATTTGTCATAAGTAGGGTACTTACAGACAACATTGGATAGTGTCTCACTATGATAGGCCACGGGGTGGTCATGCTGACTGATGATTGCACCCACAGTATAGTCTGAATCATCTGTCTCGATCTCAAAGTGTTGTTGCAGGTCAGGTAATGAAAGCACTGGGGTGGAGCATAAGCATTGCTTCAGATCATCGAATGATTTATGTTGGGATATACCCCACAAATTTTTTTCCTTACCACCACCCCTGGTTATTTGACTAAGGGCCCATGCAATATTGGAGAATCCTAACACAAACCTTCGATAGAAAATGTCAATTCCTAAGAAGCTATGAAGCTGAGTGAGCATGGTTGGGGATGTATAGTCATGGATTACTTGGATCTTGGATGGATCAACATGAAAATCATGTGCATCAACAATGTAGCCTAGTTACTGGACCATGTCCATGTCGAAGGAGCATTTTTCCAAGTTGGCATATAACTTGTGTTGTCACAAAGTGTGCAAAACCTGTTGAATATGTTGCAAGTGTTCTGCCCAAGTCTTGTTGTAGACAAGGATGTCATCCAGATACACCACCACAAAATAATTAGTGAAAGGCCACAAGATATCATCCATCATCCTCATGAAAATTGTTGGATCATTTGTCAAACCAAAGGGCATGACCAACCATTCAAAAAGATCTTCTTTTGAATTCAAGGCATTTTTCCATACATCTGTCGATTCTATTGGGACCTTATGGTAGCTAGACTTCAAATCAATCTTATTGAAGTATTTTTCCCCCTTGATTTGATCAAGGATATCGTCGATTCGGGGAATTGGGTATCAGTTCCTGACTGTGATTTTATTTAGGGCTCGATAATCAATGCAAAGTCGCCAAGTCTCGTATTTCTTCTACACCACCACAATTGGATTTCCACAAGGTGATGAGTTGGGTCGGATGTGCCCCTTGTGGACCAATTCTTGGATCTGAATCTTGATCTCCTCGTTTTCTAGCATAGAGTGGTGATAGACTGGCACATTGGGTAGTGGTGCATCAGGGGTCATATCAATGGGATGCTTGACCTGACAGTGTAGAGGTATCTTGGTAGGTGATGAGAAGATGTCTTTGTATTCTTCCACGACCTTATCCACTTTATTTTTTTGTGTGGAGAGGTCGGTTGTGGAGGCCATGGATGTGGTTGCAACCTTTCACTCACTCTGAGAGCGAATCATGAAGAAGAAAAACTTCCCGATCTGAGAAATGACCTTCTTGTATTGCTTGGTAGAGATCAAGGAAATATAACTAGGTGGGACTACCTCGGGTATCCTGTACAATTTCATTGTCAAAGTAATAATAACACTATGGGTCCTAGACTCATATATAGAATGACATTTCCATAAATAAGGTTGGCCCAAAAGAACATCACAAACTTCAAGGGGAGAAACATCACACAATACCTCATCTTTGAATGGATTGCTATCGTACGACATGCGACACTGTTGTTTGACACGAAGATCGCTTCCTTGATGGAGCCATGTGATGGTGTTGGGCTACGTGTGTGACGTTTTTGGCAGGGCTAGCTGCTTGAAGACCTATGTTGAGATGAGATTATTTTTTCTATCACTATCAATGATCAAGTGTAGGGGAGTGCCTTTTACCCACATATGTGAATGAAAGAGGTGCTCACCTTCCTCTGGCTCATCAAGTTCACCGAGATGGATCTTGGTGGTAGAAACAATGGCACTGGGTTCTGTGTCAATGATTCATCTCCCCTTTTATAGTTATGACTCAAAGTTAGAACATGCATTTGATTTAGAGGCTTTTACCTCAACCACCAATGACTACTTTGAGCGGCAATCAGCAATGTTATTCTAGGGGCTCTTATGGAAGTCGCACCACTTCCCGGTATATTTCTTCATCTTCCCATTGTCCTTCTTTGTTTGTGACTTTTTGAGGAAAAAGGTATGGAAAACCTTACTCAATAATTTTCAGATATTGTCGAGCTAAGACAAGATAGTTGGGAATGTTACCCGGGGTTTATAGCCTTTAAAAAATCAATCTCTTAATCCACAAGTATTAAGTACAAAGGATCAAGGTTGGCTTTATGTGTTAACTATAACAATGTAAAAGAAATGAACTTAAACAAAGTTACATAAATGTGTACATAAATTATACAAATATGTACATGTGGATAAAAGAAAAAGAATCAACCAGATCATTCAAACACATGTGTGAGACTGAAACAATAATGTGGTTTTTCATTTATTTCATTCTGAGATACAAAACTGAGTTCTCTCTACAAACCCATGCAAGGGTAGGGACCAAAGTCAAATTTAGAAGCCTTTGATGGGAACCATACAAAAAGACTCTAACAACAAGAAGAAAACTGAAGCTAAATATCTGGATCAACTTGCCACAAAATGTTGTCAATTGACTCTGCAAGTTATTCTTTATCAGTCATGAAATTCAATTCATGCACAAACAAAAATACACAGACTACCAAAGATAAAGCATACACATTTAAAACAAGTTGTTGAAATATGTGATTCAGCTTTTGAATCATGTTGCCTTCAATAAGACCCTGTTTTCATCAAGAGGATTAAGTTTTCTAGTAAACTCAAAATGAATTAAAGTTGAAAATATCTCACTAGTATAGAGCAAACCTTATGGTTGTATTTCTCCTTCTATTCTCTCCCCCTTGTATCTTCATCTCATTGATCTTTTATTACTTATCAATAAGTTAGGGTAGTTCAACTACATTTATTTAGTTAATTCAAATTAGCTTAACCAATTAGTTGAGACAAGTAATAATAGTATATAGAAATAAAGGTCTTAATTAATAATAACTAAATAGGTGATATCCCTTGTGACTCACAATTATTTCTTCTAATAATAATCAAACAATAAAATATAAAAACTCAATCATTTGATTCCAAATATATTCTCCTCGTAACTCTTGTTCTCATAATTATGATCAAATATTTTAAATATCAACAAAATATAATATGATCGTATCCAAAAATATCATATCCATGTTGTCCAAAAAAACTGCCTAAACATATGCTTGTTGTCCCAAATCTTTGTCCAAGTAAAAATATTATATTTAACATAAAAAATAATATTAACCATTGTCAAAAGCCATATTTACTATGAGAGGCATTTGGCCTCTTTTCACTGATGTCCCCTTTTGAATTTTTGTGGCAGCCTTTGGTTGGTTGGAACCTTGAGGCTGAACTGCACTGATAACATGAGAACAATCATCCTTAATATGAATGCAGGAAGACACAAATTTGGAAGATTCTTTAGATGAGTTGGAGGGAGTGGCTACTCCTTTTACCTTGTCCTGCATAGTCTCAGGGACATCTTTTTTAAATCTATTACTGGCATGAGATGAATGCACGGGTGAGACAACATGATCAGCTTGGGAAATTTGATTCTTGGTGGTGGAGGGGGTAATGGAAAAGAAGCAATAGGCCAACCATGGTGATGAACAACAGACTAGTGGACAATCATTTTCCAACCATCGTTGGCAGGAGATTCTGGTTCCATTGATACATGAGGAGGGAATGGGATGCCATAAAAATTTTGATGTTCTTGGAAGGGTGGTCTTTTAGGTCGGGGTTGGAGGATCCCTTGGCCTACTAGGTTGATGAACCCAACTTGGAAAAGATGGTTCAATTCCTGGGGGTCAACATCAAAATGTATGTAGAACCAAGGTCTTCAATGACCCCTCTGCCAATTTCCCCTGCCTCATTACTGCATTTGCTGAAAAATCTCATCCTGAAGCAATTTTCCAATTAGTTATGAAAACTATTGATGGTCCATGCATCAAACCTACCTAAATAAAATCAAAGGTTGGCTCTATCATCCTCAATAGAAGCACATGCAATTGATCCATTAATCATACTACTCAAATCAATAATTAATTTCTATTGAACATGGAATGATAGGTTTATTGGGAATATGAAGGGTTGGTAACGAATGAAAAGTGGTAGCATGGACAGGGAACACCAACAGATACTGCTCAAGCAACATAGATTCAACTTCCATATCAAAACAATACTTCCATTTCCAATTTAAACACCAGTCACTTCCTTCTCTTTTTTATTATTTCTTTTGAAATGTCATTTACAATAACAAAATAAGGAATTAAAATGAATCTGGGAAGATGGTGGGCTTGTAACGAGCAAAAAATGGTATAATGAACGTGAAATGAAATGGACATTGTTCCATTAAATAAAATAACATTTGTTCTTAAAATAACATACCCTTAATTGCCAAAAAACATTTTAAATTATAGGCAATATCAAAGTTAAAGACACAACAACTTCCAAATCAAACCCAAAGCAGAACTCCAGGACTGTCAAACTCAACCATTGTATTTTCACCTTTTCTTCACACATGTTTGATTGAACAACAATACAGTTTATAGATAGATTTCTCATAATTCCAACTATCAACGATTATATACAGAGCGCTTAGAGCAGACATGAGGAGGCCGAGAAAAAGAACATGTCATCGAACTTAATCATTCACATCAACTAATTTCAATTGTTGCACAATGGACATGGTTCGAGACTCTTTATTCTATTAGCTGGTCCTTTTCCTTTTATTTAAAAATCAAATGACTCCAAACATCATCGAACCAAAACCACTATAATGAATTTCTTCCTATTGTACAATTTATTTCTTTTATTTGCAAATTTCTTTTCATATGTTGGAATATCAACATAATCATTTACATATTAAAATATACCACATCAAGTGTGCAATGGAGTGTAACAAGGCCAACAAATATTAAACATACGAGGTTGGTATCTACTTCCAGTATTTTCTATGTGATATTTCGGGTTTGAAACCATGGCGTTCTTTTCTTTTATTCACTATACAATATTCAAAACGACCAAAACTCCTATAGGTAATCAACCCATGGACCAAGGAGATATGCATGTAACGAATCTTTTCATTGTCGGGTTAACACATAACCAATTCACAATCCAAGTTCAAGCTCACAATAGCCATGACAAAGGAGAATGGGGTCTGAACAACATGTTAGTGAGAAAACTTTGCAGGTGGGGTTTATAACATGAAACAAAAATCTCCGACAAGGTTTGACATAGTCATTTCCAAGGTGGCCACCAGGTAGAACCAGACTTTGCATACATTCAAAATGTGAAATTGCAACTTGACAGAGAAACAAAGCCTCTGAGTAGAGCAGGAGGTAATAATACTACATTGAAAGAACCCAAAAACTGGCTGTCTCATTTTTTTACCATAAAAACTTTCTAGAATTATATCTCAGGACATGGGTGATAACAAACAAAAATTTCCATAACTCTAACAACAACAAGGAGCAATAATAACCAGTCATTCACCCCAGGCACAACCATAACCGAATAACTTCAATATGAAGGATTATTAAAACAAATCCCAACTTGCAACATTCGAAATGCCAACCAATATAGTTTTCACAGACAGAATACACATCCATCCACCATATATTTAAAAAAGCAAGCACTATGCATATGAATTCTAAGAGCCATCACAGAGATTCTATTGAGAGAGAGGAAAGAATGATGAATGCAAGGGTGAGATTCACCATACCTGTGAGGAAAGCGTCGAAAAGAACCAAAGACCACCACTATTCTCCAACGATCGAGTGAAACAGAGGAAAACTAACCAGAGAAACCAAAATGTGCGACAAGGTGAGGGTGGTGAGCTCGAGGTGGGGTAAGAACGACGTGCAATAAATGCATGTCACTTATCCACCCACTCATTAATTTACATCAACCATAGCTAGGGTGGAATACATCCAAAACTTCATCATTTTTCATTAATGAAATTTAATTCAAATCCAACATGTCACTTCTATTTTTCCAAATTGAAACGAAAACCCTCTTATCCATAGTTTTATACCAGTGCTAGAATATAACATGTTCCATATTCATTTTTAACAAATTCCCACTTGCAAGGATCGAATTGTCCTCAAGACAATTGCATAAACCATAACTATTTTCCACCAAACATAACCAACACCATGAACACAATACACCATGAATGTAATATGTTATAACTGTTGGATCATGTTGTCACTGATGGCAATGGTTTGATTGATTGATGTCAAATGATTGATTGATTCCAAAGGATTGATTGGTTGATGATTGGTGTAATGTAATATGTATTGTCCTTGATGAGAATGCATAGATGAAGATGGATCAATGTTTTGTCATTGATATGATGAAGATGGATCAATGAGTTGTCATTGATACATGATGAAGATGGATCGATGTGGTTTCATTGGTATATGATGCATTGTTGGAAAAATTTATAGGTGACTCATTATTTTCTTATAATAATTGATAAGGTGTTGTTACACATTATTTTTGTCATCCCTATGACCGTTAATGATGTATACCTATCTGTTTCCTTTAGAGTGGTCAGTAGCCTGAATTCCTAAAGAAAGAAGGGAGAAGAACTTTTCATGAGAGATGAAGTTGTATTTTCCTCTATAAAAACTCTATTTTGGAGGATTTCCATAGGCTGCACCATAGCTAGGGTGCATAAATTCTTGATTTCTGCATGCTGCACTATAGCTAGGGTGCAGAATTTCCGTAGGCTACACTATAGTCGGGTCGCGGTGGACTTCATACATGGGAAAAATAAGCATTTTCTCGATGATTCTAGAAGGAGAATCTTCTATGGTGAGGTGGCCTCTAAATGGTTTGTATATTACTCGCTTTCATGATTTAGTGGGATCATACTAACCTCCTCACCTTATCCTCTTCATCTTATAAAAGGAGAGGAGCTCTCATGGAGAAAGTTAGTTGTTTTGGCTTGGAATTGTTAGCTTGGTTAGAGTGTCTTTGAGCTTTGCTTTGTCAAGATAGATATCAGATCTATAGTCTCAGAATCCATTGGAGAAAGAAGTGTGTGGGAAGCAAGGAACTATTGGAAGGAACCTTACGATATCAAGGCATCTGGTTGTAATCTCTCTTCCTATTATTAATATTATACAGTGGCATGTTTCTTTCCTATAGAATTATCTTTATTTTATTGCATAATTCCTTGAT
>ML784845.1:276634-318257 GCA_009831015.1 Picea engelmannii
CCATTATAATCATTGATTTCATGTGAAAATTTGCTCGAATTCCTGTGTTTTTCTCAAACTGTAAAATTCTTTGTAAAGTTGTCATGAGCGCAATTCAGAGAAGAGTTTATTTTTCACCATGATTCAACAAGGGGGTCCCACCTATCTAGTATATTATTAAGCATATGTATATAAATAATAAGGCATTGCAACCCATTTGCAGGAAGGGGTATTATGTTGCACTTTTGGGTGTCAACACGGCTTGGAATGGTTGTCCTAAGGTTACCCATATTTTCTCTGTCCTTTGTTCTACGGGTTGGGGTTGCCCTTTCCCTACTTTTGTTGTGAGGGGTTCCCAGACCCAAAATCTCATGCCTTCTATTTCAGATTCTGCTCGATTTTGACAATACATCGATAGGTTGTGCCCAAGGATGAGACGTCCAAAAAGTCCATTTTTTTCTATACGTATCTATGCAGATTGTCATAGTACATGAGCACCAGATGTCTCTTAGAATATTTGATACCCATCTTGGTGCGCAAGGTATGGAAGAAATTAACGAGCTCTAGAACTGTTTGGACTCTTTCCTACCACAGTCTGGTCCATCTTGTATACAAGTCGTCATAACTTCCAACATGGTAGTATTTATCCTTAATAGAATCCCTGAAGGAACCCTAACTGGATGCAACTGAAAACAATGTGGATCCCTCTATTTCCTTTTGCTCACAGAAACTCTCCCACCAATCTTTGACATGGGGGATGACCGCGAGGAGAGAAAATGTAATATTTTCTCTATCGGAAAAGTTGTGGATAGAAAATTACCCTTCTATAAGGTTTAACCATTTATATATGACATCGGAATATATTTGACCTTCAAATACAGGAATATCAAAATTTATTTGTACCTTGAAGGGGTTGGTGCCTCCGCTTGAGGTGGATGTGTCGCTTTTCGACAGTCGTCAAAGGATTTGTGCAAAGTTGTCCATCTTCTCATTCCTATGTCACTCAAGGGATTTCTCAAGAATTTTTTTGAAAGGATCTCATGTCCCCTTGTATTTATTTTCGCCCACCATGGATGGTTTCTTGGGCGTGAAAGAGCAGTTTTCCTCAAGAGAAACAAGCTCGAGACCCAACTCTCTATACCTTGACCGTGTCAGGGACATGCATTAAAAAAATGACAAGGAGCTCATAAATCTAGATCAGTACAATGAGGCTCTGAAGGATTTTTTATAATAAAATTGAATTCCAAAACCCTAGACATCCAAAAACCTAAACCTAGGAGATGAAGCGCCAAAAGTCATGTGGGCCCCATTGGGGTAAGTTAGTACATCAACTTCTCGGGGTCATAAATTTTGCATATGATCTTCGTTTAGGGTGCATGATAGCTCGTTGGAAATTTATTGATGAGGAGATTCATTTAGGGAGCTCAATCAAAGACTTTAGATATCATTGAGGTGTCTGATCGCGAAAAATCAATGTTTATGGCCTCAAAATGGCCTCGAAAGTTCAGGAACCGAAAAAATGCTAAAAATAGTAAGCTTGCAAAAAATTGTTTTGAGATCATCTTGGATAATATTGACAAGTGTGCCAATATTGAATATTGAAGATCCAAATGAAGAATTTTTTGTGTGCACTAATGCATGGAAGGAAGGGCTTAGTGGAGTCCTCACACAAAAAGATCATGTGGCATGTTATGAGTCCAAAAAACTAAAAGATCATGAAAGGAATTATGCTACACATGAAATGGAATTAGCATCAATTGTACATACATTGAAAATATGGAGACATTACCTCACGGGGAGGAGATTTGAGCTAAGGACAGACCAATGTGATATGAAGCATTTGTTTGGTTAGTCAACACTAAATGCCATACAAACTAGATGTCTGGAATTTCTTAGTGAGTGTGACTATTGAGTCTCCATTTTGACACTTCTATTATCCTATATTATCCTCTATCTAAGTCTATTTTACCTATGATATGTGTATATGATTGACAATTTCCTCCACAAACTTACTCTATGCCCTTCTCCATATGCATAGAGAGGTAACCTATGGAAAAACATGATTTGTTTTATTTTCTTGATTAAATTGGATTAAATGGTTGATTATTTATGCTCATAATTACTTTGACTATTAATTAAGTAGCTCCATCTGGTACTACCACTGATCTGGTACTGCAACAATCACTTGATTCAATACTTTTCCTGATCCGGTACCAATACTCCTTCTGATTCGGTACTCTACAGTGATCTGGTACCATTACTCTGTGCCTCTTCCTGTACCAGCTCAGTGCCTCTTTTGGTACTATATTTGTGCCTATTCTGGTACCACCATTGCACTGGTCCAATACCCAGATTTATGATTGTGCTAGTCTGGTACTAAACCCATGTCTACATGATTCACGTGTTGAACGAGTCTACTGGTGGTGATTCCAAGGAGTTGGTTGGATGGAATTATCCTTAGGTAGTTTGGAGATCGTGATAGCCTTCATCACTCATGCACTTTGTGTCATGAGGATGAAGTCCATCCCTTGAAATAAGATATGAATTACCAATTGTAAAATTTTGAAAACATTTGATAATTATCTTCAAACCTTGGTTATAACGGCTCACCTTCTTTAAAAGGGATGGTGTGTATATGATAGTATTAATTAGTAAGTAGAAAATTATACACATAGCTATGTTGAATGAAATGTTGAACTCCTAATTCAATCGATCAATCGAAGGAATACAAATGATATTTTGTGCAATTCATGGGAATGAGTAAAGTGCTATAGTCTGTGATCTCTTTAGAGGTACCTTGTTGGTTCGGCAAGGGCCCACTGCCCCAACCAAGTTAAACCTCCCTGTACATGTCTTTGTGTGTTGTAAGTCAATTGTGTGAGTGTGAACACTTAATACTTGTGTGTGTTGCAGATGATTTTAAATGCATAAACTTTTCTAAGTACAGTACATATTTATTTGATTCTAAATCAGTGTGAGTAAATGGTTATACATTGAGCAGAGTAGATAATTCCATTTCCATTTCCGCAGATTGATATTTAATCGATAAGAGTTCGATATATGTGTGGGATTTTTAAGTAAGTAAATCTTATTGTTTTGAATTTATGATTGTGTTGATCTTAGTAGGTACAGGAACTATAAGACTTCATCTCTCACCTTCATGCTCCATGTAATGAAGTCTCTCAATCATATTGATTGTTTCATGTATTAAAGAAGGTTTGATTAGAATTGATAGGGTTATGATTGGTTTCTTTCTAAGAGTGAATAAAGTGAATTCTTGATTATAGTTTCAAATGATACAAGAAGAAAGATCTAAGTTCATCTATTCATTTCATGAGCCTATAATGAATAGATTTGTCATCTAGGCAAGAACCTTTTCAATTGAGTGTTTGTTTGAGATTTTTGTTATAAGCTTTATCTTTTGAGTTTGAAGTTGTGTGAAGTGTTCATATATTCTAGAAATAGAGTGTTATGTTATTAATTATTTCATGATTGAGCTAGATACAACAGACATAGATAGGTTACCGGTTTTCGGCACATATGGTGTAACAACTCTTTTGATTACTAATCTTGGATTGACATATAAATGAGTGAAATATATTGAGCATATATATATACACCAACATTTTGGTGTTGTTAACAGGGAGTTGTAAATAGTAATAGGTAGAATTTTGAGTTTGATTGGTTTGATGAGTTTGGATTGGATTTAAGGACAATCTGAGGGTGGAGAGAAGACGGTAATACGAGAGGTAAGAACCTGCGCATCCACTTTGGTGGGGTTGCTCTAAAGTCAGGTTGTCCTCTTACCTTTGGTAGTTAAAAGTTTATGTTTTATTAGTATTAGAATTTCTTCTTTTTATGAGTAGATATAGGGATAGTAAAGGTAGATTTATTGCTTCCAAAATTTCATAAAAAATAGAAAAACAAACAACAAGAAACCCCCCACACACACTAATTCAGCTAAATTTTGTGCAGGAACAATTCTCAGAGGAGAAATTTCAAAGACAACAATTGAAATAATAGCCAAAGGAACTAAATCTGAATCCATTGTTCAGATTGAAAGAACAATACAACAAGAAAGAAGGGAAGCACTGACGACCCCATCAAAAGGAGGTGTTGGAAAAGAGACAGAAGTAGTGATAGAAGAGGTTGCATCTGCCATTGGGGAAACACACAAGGTATTGGAACAATTAGATATACCAAAAAACCCAGTGGTTGAACCATCGCTTAGTGGGGAGACATCACCAACACCCTATAACGTGTTATTTGGATACATGGAAGATGAAGAGTGAAATTCAAACAATGAAACAGAGACATTTGGATTCCCAATATTAGACATCGCCAAACACATTTCTATGAAGAATATTCCATTGTCCTCATTGCCTCACTTCCATGGTATGTCAACAGAAGATCCTGATTCATTTTTGTTTGAATTTGATATACTATGTACAAGTTATAATTACATTGATAATGCACAAAAACTAAAACTCTTTCCAGCCACACTAAAAGATTTAGCATTAAGGTGGTTTATGAGCCTAGGAGAACACACTAGCTTATCTTGGGATGGTATGAAGGAGAATTTCCTCCAGAAATATCAATATTACTGCAGACCTAGGGATGCTAGGAATGACATATTTAAAATGAAACAATCTGAGGAGGAAAGTTTGGAAGATTACCTAGAAAGGCTCCTATACAACTACCAAAAGACAAAACAACTTGCCTTAGACATAGCCACAATTAGGACCATCTTCCTAAAAGGTGTGAGGGATGACTTCATTGCGGTACTAAACCTCATGAGTTCTGGAGATGTGTACCAAAATACATTTGCAGACATTGCAAAGTATTGTAAAAGATACTCCCACATTCAAGCCAAAACAGGAAAAAGTGTAAGGGATCTTATAAACAAAATTACTAAACCCACACCAGGAGGTGTTACTAGGATAGAATTGCGGAATCTACTAGATAACTTCAAAATAGATATCCTAAACATCATCATCTCCCAACTTGATACTATTAAAATTAAAATAAAACAAGAAGAAGAAAACGATGCTTTGGCAATTTTATGTCCTCGGTGTAGGAAAATGCATCCTGAAAAGGAATGTCCCATTAATGTTATCAAAATTTGTGGCCTCTATATAGAATATCAACCTACCAATGAGTGCCCTTCTTTACCTAAAAAAAATCCATTTTCAAGGGAGGGGGAGAACCTTAGGAAACATCATATCCCCCCAAGAGGGCATGGAGACAACAAAATCCTAATATGTTTGTAGATCCTACCACACAATATTCACAATAGCAACGGGTACCTCCAATGTCTTATCCTCAATGGTCACCTCAGTAACCACAAATCCAGCCTTGGAAACAAGGATGGAGGGGGCTTGCATATGGGAACGTTACATTTCATCCAACAACCTTCCCACCTACCCACAATACCCTTCCAATATTTCTCAGTTGCTATCGAGATTTAAATCCCCTGCTCTTCCTCCACCTCCACAGCTACAACAACAACTTGTACTACTTATGAACCCAAGTCTGTAGCAACAAACACAAGCTGCACCTATCCCAAACCATCCTTGACCTACCCCTATTCATGCACAAACCATTCCTAATCCAAATAATAGACCTACACAGCTTGTACAAAATATTGAAGGACAAACCTTCCCCACTTATGTGATAAATCCTACTTCATTTAATGGAAATGAATTAATATCAAGGAGGGTTTTGAATAAACCAAATCCTAATGTGGTTATTCAAGAAGAAGAACAAGTAGATAATCAAGAAGTTCAAGAAGAAGAACAAGTAGATAATCAAGCACTTCAAGAAGAATAAAAAATGGATAACCAAATAAACACCCATGTACAACAGGAAATTCCTCCTGACACTTCTCACCCAGTAGAAATACCTCAGAAAACTAATCCTCCTCCTTATCTAGAAAGTTTACTTGTGAAGAAATCTGAGATACCTCTAGGATATAATCTAGAGACTGAACTTAGAAACATATGTGTAAATATTCCCCTACTTCAGGTCATCAAGGATATACCTATTTATGTTAAGATTGTAAGGGATATTTGCATTAAAAAGCCAGGGAATAAGAGGAAGGAGCCTTCTGTTATACAGGTGGTTGGACAATTATCAAAATTTATATTAGAAATTCCATCCAATTATAATGATCCAAGAAATCCAGTGGTGACCATAGATATTAATGGTGTTTGTTTTCCAAACACACTTATTGATCTAGGAGCAACAATAAATGTTATGTCGATGGACACCATGAAAACGCTGCAACTAAATCACCTAAGACCAACAAAGACTTTGTTGGAATTATCAGACAAATCATTCATCAACCCAACATGAATTCTAGATGATATAACAGTCACTTTGGCCTCTTGGGAATACCCCGTGGATTTCTTAGTGATTCATCCCATATCCTCCAAAATGGGACATCCAGTAGTGCTTGGTCAACCTTGGTTGGCCACTGTTGATGCATTTATTAGTTGTCGTTCTGGAGAGATGACAATTTCCAATGGAACCTAAAGTCAAAAACTTATTCTCTTTCCCTCTGCCCAACCATCCACTGAATTTCCTCTCTGGTTGGAGAACCCCTACGGGGAGGAGGACTGTACTCAACCCTTGTTAACACTCGAACAAGTAAAAGGAGTTCAAGAGAAAACTAAAGAACAAATCTTAAGCCTATTTTTGGCTGATATAAAATGCATTGAATACCCTCAATATTTTTCTGAATACACACATATATTCAGCTCTGAATTCCAGGAAATATGGAACCCCTCCACCTCTACATTAGCCACCATTTCACAAGTAGATGAAGGGAGAGAATCAATTGTCCAGGCTATTGAAATCAGCCCTGGCAAATCCTTGTACATCAATGCTAGTTTAGAAATAGTTCAGCAGCAAAAATTGATTCAAATGATTCAAGGACAATCTGGTGCTTTTGCATGGGATTACTCTGACATGAAAGGGATTCACCCAGACACTTGTATGCATCATATTTACACTAATGACCAAATCAGACCTGTTAGGAAACCACAAAGAAGAATGAATCCATCTTTAAAAGACATAGTGAAAGAAGAACTCCCAAAACTCCTACATGCCAATTTTATTTACCCTATATTGGATAGCAAGTGGGTGTCCCCATTAGTTATTGTTCCTAATAAAATGGTAAATGGAGGATTTGTGTGGACTTTCGAGAGTTGAACACGTCTACCTATAGGGATTACTTTCTGTTTCCTTTCATAGACTAGGTCTTGGACACTTTGTCTCAGAAGAGGCATTTTTCTTTCTTGGATGGGTTTAGTGGTTACAATCAGATCCAAATTTCACCAGAAGATCAAGGCAAAACCAAATTTACTTGCCCATGGGGTACCTATGCCTATAGGGTTCTTCCTTTTGGTTTGTGTAATGCCCCTGCTACCTTTCAAAGGGTTGTCTTGGCCATTTTCTCTGATTTGACCCATGACTGTGTAGAAGTCTACATGGATGACTTCACAGTATATGGGGATGATTTCCAAAAAGCATTGGACAATTTTGAGAAAGTACTGATTAGGTGTAAAGAAACTAACCTTTCCCTCAGTCGTGAAAAATCTAAAATGATGCTCACTGAAGGAATTGTTTTAGATCATCGCATCTCCATTACTGGAATAAGGGTAGACCCTACCAAAATTAACATCATTTCTCAAATAAAAATCCCTAGCTCACAAAAAGAAGTCAGAAGCTTTTTAGGACATGCTGGTTACTATAGGAGGTTCATTCAAAATTTTAAAAACCTGGCTACCCCACTGTTCAAACTATTAGCAAAAAAAGATGAATTTTGTTGGAATGAAGAATGTCAAACTTCTTTTGAAATTTTAAAAACAAAGCTTTCAAGTGCCCTTGTTTTGAGAGGACCAAACTGGTCTCTTCCTTTTCATATCTGCATGGATTCCTCAGATACATCTTTGGTGTTATTTTAGGACAAAGGGAAGGTCAGATTCCATATGCTATATACTTTGTCAGCAATAATCTTTCACCTACTGAAGTAAATTACACTGTCACTGAAAAATAATTCTTGTTAGTAGTACATGCCATTAACAAGTTCAAACACTACATAACAGGGTATGAATTTTTTGTACATACCGACCATTCAACCATCCATTTTTTTATGAAAAAACCTGTTACAAATGGTAGAGTGACTAGATGGTTGTTATTATTGCAAGAATTCAATATCACCATTATTCATAGGCCTGTAAAAGATAATTTAGTTGCTAATTTCTTGTCTAGACTCATTCATACAAGTGATAATGCTCCAATAGATGACAATTTTCTAGATGAGAATCTATTTTCTATTTCTACTTACATTCCTTGGTATGCAGATGTAGCCAACTATCTTGTAATAGGAAAACAAACTCAGAATATGTCCTCCCGAGAAAAAACATAGAATCATCTAGCTAAGTGCCAATTACATGTGGCATGATGATTGTTTATATCGAATTGGGATTGATTTGGTGATCAGAAGGTGTGCCTGGGAGGATGAAATGCATGCCATCTTCAAATCCTATCATGATGGTCCATGTGGAGGCCATTTTGCTGACAAAAGGATAGCATACAAGATCTTACAGTCCGTCTACTATTGGCCAACTATTTTCAAGGATGCAAAGAAGTATGTGGCCAGCTGTGATGATTGTCAAAGGATGGGAAAACCTATTGCAGTTGATGAGATTCCCCTCCAAGTTTTACAGGAAAATCCCCTTGCGGATAGGTGAATTACCTCTTGTATCCTATACCCCTATGACCAAGACATAAAAGTGCTAACTTTGATAACTGACATTCCTTTAAACCTAGTTAAGATAATCTATAGAGAAGAGGAAGAAGATATGAGTACATTTTTACGATGTTTGTCCTCGCCCAGTCCAAGTTGAACTTTGATCCCTAAGCTCTTCAAAATGTCATGCAATCCAATAAACGACAAAGACAAAAAATACTTTCTATTCTACCTTGATTAGTTTGAAAATAGATCTATCCATCAAAGACAAGTTCATGCATATGTACACAATCTTGAAGGAAATGGGCCAAGCACATGTATTAATGAGAACAAAATAAGGTTCTTAATTACAAGTTTAGATGCAGATGTAGCAGCTTCATCCGACTCTCCTTGTCCAATCCCTTGCTCAAATGATCCACAATCAAAATGACTATGCTTTCACTGATTATTCTCCCTTATGAGATCATAAGTTTGATGCCTTCAATGTCTCTCACTTTCACCATGAGGAGGCATCCTTATATAGGCTTTGAGAGGCCCAGCCACCTTAGATATTCTTGGGATAGGTTGAGGATCTTTCTCCATCAGTTGTGGATCCTCCCTAAGATCCATCCTTGACCTCATATTCAAATCAAAATGACTTCAGAGATAAGGGGGATCTTCCCCTGATTTCCTCAGTAGAAAAACACTCCCCTAGAATGGTACACAGAGCGCTGCAACACTCCCCCAAAGGAAGGGAAGGAGCGCTAGCACTCCCTGCCAGTGGGTAGGGGAGCGTTTCCCTTCAAAAATGATTTTCAAGTGGTCTTTCTCAAGGCAAAATCTTTGTACTCTTCATCAAATGACATATCCTTCTTTTAACCAGTCTTTGAGGAAGTCTCAACTGTTCCTATGATGTCGTTCGAGATACGACATAGGAAAAATGACAATATGATATTTGCAACACTTGCGACACTTGTGATGTTTGTGAATATTGTGGCCAAAGTGTGACACTTTCGACACTTTTAATTACGACAGTAGGTCATCATTGAAGTGATTAATTTTGACGTGTAACAAATTTCCCCCCAAAGTGTGAAGTTAGAAGATGAAAACTAATGACTGAAGTACTTTGTAGACTTTTTCGTGCAAGGGTATGGATTCGGAGAACCTGGTAGAAGTTGCATACAAACATCAGAATTTTTTTATGATATGTTTCAAACCCAAGGCAGGCATACCTATGCTTGAGAAATAAATACTTTCAAGGTATGGACGCCATAAGATACACTGAGGATCCATAATTATATTAATAAAAAGGTATATCCACCAAAGATACAATATGGATCTATACTTCCATGACACGAACTGATCGTAGCCACAAAAAATACACAGTGGATCTACGAGACGACAAGACATAGCCACAAACCAATACAAAGTGGATCTATGTGACAGTATATGTATCAATATTCTCAAAAGAAACTCTGTCGCAACCTGGGCAAAGTATATATCAGAGTGATCACTCAACCCAGAGTCTTCTTACCGATCCTGATACAATATGAATCTAACCATGTGAATAGATGTTTTGGTGTCGGACATGTTAGAAACCACTTTATTATCGGTCAATGAGGTAAACAGTTAACAAGTGTGAGGTAAATCACCATTGATGTCAATGATTCCCAAGGTACCCTAGTACATTCCAGCGAATGTGAATAAATGAGTTGAATTCGAATATTCATGGAATCATCCAATGAGAGGTCAATGATGTAAACCTACTATCGAAAGTGATGAGGCTTGCCATTGAGGCATGCAGATCCCAAGGTACTAACTAGTTTCTAGGTCTAGTTGTCGGATAATGTGTTGAAGTCAACATGAACAAACTTGTCGAAGGAGGGCCTTGATGTATCCCCCATCAACTACATGAAACTGACATAGAGATATAAGGTGGTGAATCAGACGAGAACAGACTGACATGGGTGTTGAAACAAGAAATTTGTGATGGTTGACTCTCGAGGCAGATACTTCCCTTGAACATTGAGGCACAATAGCAGAAACATGACATGGACCAAAACATGATGATGTAGTGGATACTATGAATTTCGTCGGGTGACCCAAAGGAGTAAAGAAACTCAGAGGATTGGTTCAGTGTAGAGGTTCAGTGGATTAAAATGTATGCAAACACAAAGTGTCATGTTCAAGGGCGACCATAAGAGTGACCTGTGATGTTTTCAAAAACTGCTTGGCTTCCTTCCTTCAAATTTCCCCCCCATCTAGATAGACGAGTACCTATTTTTAATTTAACGAGCTCAAGGAGGATAAAACATGCTCAATATAACTCACCTTCGGTAAGTTCCTCTTCTTTTGTTTAATGAACTAGAAAAAGTAAGGGTTCGTCCCCATATGGGCCCTTCAATGTGTAGTTTAGTGAGTCCAGAGAAGGAAAACTCAGTGGTTTTTCATGTTTAGAGAGTCTGAAAAGAACTTAAAGGAGACTCCAGGGTTGTTCTTTTTCGTAATTTTAGTCTTGCGAGGCTGAAAAAGAGATAAAATACCACTCGAAAGATGCCCTTTCAAACCTTTTAACGAGTGTTAAAGGAAGAAATATCACTCGACAATATTTTCATGTTTAGAGAGTTTGAAAAGAGCTTAAAGGAGACTCTGTGGGGTTCCTTTTTCATATAACCTTTACGAGTCTGAAAAAGTGATAAAGTCTACTGGGTTACATTCTCATGTTTTTTCGAGCGTGAGAAAGAACAAAGACTAAGCTCGATATTGGTTTCATTTTTACACAAGCTTGAAATAAAATTAAACTATGTTTGTAAATTCCCAACGTAATTTCCAAAGGTAGGGATACGGGATACCCATGGATGGTTGGTACTCTGCCCCCAGCTTGAAAAGATAACATCTTAACTCCATAATGAAAATCAATGGTTGGAGACATGCCCCCCAAGCGTCAATTCATTCACCAACTTTGAGGTTGTCACCAATTTCTGTACTATATGGAGAAAAAGGATAAGGGCGGGTGAAATGAAGGTTCAAATGAGAAACCTAACGAAAGACTCGACTCAACATCTATGAGATATAGCTAAAGACTCAACTCGATATCTATGAGATATAGAAAAAGAACTCAATTCAATGGGAGAGGTGACTGTTTCATTTTTTAATGAGCTTGACACAGGAAAATAACTATGCTCAAGACCTATGTTTCATTTTTTAACGAGCTTCCTACAAAGAGGAAAAACTATGCTCAAGACCTTGGTTTCATTTTTTAATGAGCTTGTCACAAAGAAGAAAAACCATGCTCTTAGCGTTTGTTTCATTTTTTAATGAGCTTGACACAAAGATGAAAACTATGCTCATGACCTCTATTTCATTTTTAATGAGCTTTCCATAGAGAAGAGAAACTATGCTCATATCTTATGTTTCATTTTTTAACGATCTTTCCACAGAAAAGTAAAACTATGCTCATAGCTTCTTCTTGATCATGGCTTCCAAGAGGATAATGCTTTGGAAGGAAACCATGTCAAGGGACAAAACTCGGTCATGGCTTCCAAGATATCTTCACTGGATTGAAGAAAAATGCTCTGGAAGGAACCCATGTCGAGGGTTGTGTCGGGGGTAAGGAGATAATTCTCTACTAGCCCTATCGAAGAGATCACCATGTCAACTACTGGATCTAATTCATAAGAGGTTGAGCTTATAGTGATAGGATCATATTCATCGATAGCTGAAGACATGGGAGATAATGCCACATAATTGACCTATGGCAGGGGTGATACCATCTGCATATAAGAACCATTTAGGGAGGTCATTGGGTTGGTTATCAAGTCAGGACCAATGCATGAAAGTTGATCAATAGCCACAATTCTTCCATCGTGAGGGAAATATATCACATGAAAAAGAGTGGACACAATAGCTTTCATGGCATATACATAATCTCTCCCAAGGAGTAAATCGAAATCCAAGGGGTCTTGGACTACCATAACATCAATAAAGATAGTTTTCCCTCCCAAATTTATGGGAAACTGAGGAAGGACTCTTAAAGGGTGAATGGTTCTTCAGTTAAAAGATAACAGATTTTGTGTAACTGGTACAAGTTGAGGATAACCAAAAGCTTTCCAAGCAATAGAGGATAAAATATTAATGGATGCACCTTCATCTATCAGTGCCTGAGTAACATCCCGACCACAAAATTGCACTGTAATCTTGAAAGGAATGTGAGAGGGAAGACAAGGTCCAGTCAGTGCACCCCAATAAAAAAGGATGGCGCCTCATTACTTGGAGGGGGTTTCGCAGGAGAAGGAGGAATGCCCCCCAACACAGTAGATTCTGTATCAACGAGAAAAACATGGGCAGTATTGGGCTTACTCTCTAGAGGGAGAGTAGGATCGATCGATGATGGGATCAGATCGACCACTTGGGTTTTATTCTCCAAGGGGATAATGGGGTCGACGGATGGTGTAACCAGAGCGACCACTTTTGGTTCACTCTTTAGATTTAGAGTGGGATTGACCAATGATGTAACTGGAGCAACCACTTTGGCACTCCTCAAGGGAGGAGTGGGATCGATCAATGGAAAAATTGGATCGGTTACTTGGGTTTCACTTTTCAATTGAAAAGTGGGGCTGATCAATGATGGAACTGAATCAACTACTTTGGTTAGTGGTTCAATCGAGGATGAAACCAGATTGACCACTTGATCAACTAGACTGACCATGGATGGAACCAGATTGACCAGTCCATCAACTAACGATGGGTTGGGGGAAATCTTACGATAACCAGTTGGAAGTTGAAGATTTTCCAAAAGAGAAGAAGCCTCATCCATACGAGGAAAAAGGTGAGAGTAATGATCACCTTCACATAACATGCAAGGAAACTTGACAATTGTCTTTTTCTTACCAACCTTAACATCACTAGTTGACAGGGTGTCACCAGCATGTCTAGCAGGCGCCGATGACATGGAGTACCACATTTCTAATACTTTGGGAAGACTAGGGAAATCCCTCAGAAAGTGGTCACCCTTACAAAGAGTGCAAGGGAATTTGGGTTTCAGATTCTTCATTGTAGTATTATCGACCTCATCAACACTCCCAATATGATTAATAGTAGCTGGTATCTTGGATCCAACATCTGATGTGTTTGGAGGCTTGGACCCTTTCTTATAATTCTTCTTCTTATCTTTTTGTTTCTTCTTCTTCTTATCAATCTAGCTACTCACTTTAGAGATTTCACTAGGCGAAGAAGGAGAAAAGGAAGGAGACCTGATGGGTGAACAAGGAGAAAGGTCGACATGAGGTTGATGTGTGGGTCATGTGCTTACATCTGAAGCACTTGTTGCATTCGAGATTACCGGAGTGGAAAACAACCATATTGGTAACCCAATTGTGAGACCTGGAAGGTTCAAAGTAGCGATATAAGGAGGACCAACATTTCCATAAGAAGGAAAAACAAATGGTTCTCCCAGAGCAGGGGTTGCTCCATTGGTAGTTTTGGGAACTGACGCCATTAAACAAAGATCCAACCAAGAGTATGCTAGGGAAAGTAAACAACACACGCTAAAAATCTAGGAAGCAAGGAAACAAACAAAACCTTCTCACAATGAACGCACTAGTTGGTGATGAAATCCAATGTTGCGAGAACAATGTAAGAAGGGGCTGAGATAGAGCTGGTGGAAAATTTACGTTGATGACCTACTTAACGGACTTACACCCTAGTGAAATCTCCCACACATAATCGTGGGTATACCCTCCAAGGAGCTCGAGTGAGTTTGGCCAATGTCAATTCCAAGTATTGTGAAGACTTTCCCCTCCACAGTCACCTTGTGTAAAGACCCTAAAGAGATAGGCTACTAAGGTTACCAATTACGACAATGATGCCTGGGGAAACAGTCGATAGTCCGATACACACACCAGGGCAGGGTATCTAAACTTGAAATCGACTCAAGAAGGTCCCCACAAGATTTTATTTTCAAGTGATGCCCAATAATACACGCAATCTCTACACCAAGACCAACAAAGAAGGGTGAGTAACTCTGTCGGCCCTAATGTGACCTCATGATTGAACCTTGTGTTAGAAGGGCTTCACAGGACAAAATGTAGTAAATGGATTTCACTGCTCCCTAACTCAATATTATATGTTTGTTTACATCTTTGGAAAGTTATCTTTCACACCTATTCCAAATCCCTACATCCTAAGCTAATGTAGGTTTGCTACCAGAAAATATTAAAATGTCTAATAAATTTTAGTTTAGCGCTTGATTTTTAAGGTTGTTGTTTACTCAAGAGGAAAATGGCGTGGACTAAATGATTTTTTTACCGACTCTAAACAATGAAAAGAAGTGATAATGTAAATATTTCACTTCGATTAAAGATTTATTACGAGAAGGAGAAAATGTTTATCATTCCCAGATGCATAATGTCCCAAAATTCCAAAAACCATGCAATTTCGCTACTCCAAATGCAAGCTAGGTTCACTACCCAAAAGAAATAATACAACTATGGTATTTTTTTTATTCTAATGTATAAATAAATAAGATGCAAATCCTTCAATGCTCCACAACTTTCAATCAGAAGAAAGAGTCAAATGCAGATGCAAAATACACAAAGTGACAAAGGTTTCAAACAAAGCATGCACTCAAAGCAATGAGAACTGAAATAAAAAAAGTAGAATCTTGTTCTAACAAGAACTCAATCAAGGATTCAACAACTAACAAACATTCAAGGAGTACAAGAAAACGCAGAGAAGAATCCAAGAAAAAACAGAGAGAAGGAGAAAATACCCAAATTGTCCCGACAAAACAAGCAGCTAGAAAGGGAAATTTCACATTTCTGAAAAAATTTCAAGCCCAAATAAATACAATAAGAATGGATAAACATCAAATCTCAACCTAAAGAACTTCACAAACCAACATACACAGTCTGGGTAAATACTTCCACAACACAAGCTGAAAAATTCTGAGCAGAAAAGGGCAAAAATCCCCCAAGAAGGAGACCAACACTCCCTGTCTCAAGGGTACAAAGAATTGCAAATCTCCCTAAATCATTGTATGGGAGTGCTAGCGCTCTGATATGGCCTACAGGGGGGCGTTTATCCACCTAGAAATTCAAAAAACAGTCCAAAAAATGAAGAAAAACTCACCCAGAAAGCACAAAAATTGGTGAAATTGCTAGTGAAGATGGGAGAAAGGTAATGGATCATAAACAAATAGTAAAAATGATATAAAATGTGGAAAAATTTCAGGGAAAATCCAAGTAAATACAAATTGATGTCGATCCCCAGTGGATTCACCAGTTTCTGTTACAGGAAAATCCCCCTGCAGACAGGTGAATTCCCTCTTGGATTCTGGACCCCTATGACCAAGACAGAAAAGTGCTAACTTTGATCACTGAAATTCCTTTAAACCTAGCTAAGATAATCTAAAGAGAATATGAAGAATATATGAGTGCCCTTTTACAATGTTTTTCCTCACCTAGTCCAAGTTGAACTTTGATCCCTAAGCTCTTTAACAAGTCCTGCAATCCAATAAACAACAAAGATAAATCATACTTCCTATTCTACCATGATTAGTTTGAAACTATATCTATCCATAAAATACAAGTTCATGTAGATTTACACAATCTTGAATGAAACATGCCAAGCACATGTATTAATGAGAACAAAATAAGGTGCTTAAAAGTGTAGATGCATATGTAGCAGCCTCATCCAACTCTCATTGTCCAACCCCTTGCTCAAATGATCCACAATCAAAATGACTATGCATTCACTAGTTATTCTCCCTTATGAGATCATAAGTTTGATGCCTTCAATGTCTCTCACTTTCACCATGAGGAGGCCTCCTTATATAGGCTTTGAGAGGCCCAACCAACTTAGAGATTCTTGGGATAGGTTGAGCATCTTTCTCCATCAGTTGTGGATCCTCCCTAAGATCCAGCCTTGACCTTAGATTCAAATCAAACTGACATCAGAGATAAGGGGGATCTTCCCCTGATTTCCTCAGCAACACAATGCTCCCCTAGAATGGTGCACAGAGAATTGCAACACTCCCCCAAATGAAGGCAAGGAGCACTAGCGCTCCCTGCTAGTGGGTAGGGGAGCACTTCCCTTCAAAAATGATTTTAAGTTGGTCTTTCTCAAGGAAAAAGCTTTGTACTCTTCTTCAAATGACATATCCTTATTTTAACCAGTCTCTGAGGATGTCTCAAGTGTTCATGTGATGTCATTCAATATACGACATGGGAAAGATGACAATATGATATTTGCGACACTTGCGACACTTGTGATGTTTGTGACATTTGTGGCCAAAGTGTGACACTTGCGACACTTGTAATGACAACAGTAGGTCATCATTGAAGTGAGTAATTTTGATGTGTAACACTAAGCTTAGGTAGTAATTGAACCTTTTGATAAATTGGCTTTGGATTTTGTAGGACCTATTAACCCTATGTCTCGAAGGAAGAAGTACATCTTGGTATGCACAGATTATGTGACCAAATGTGTAGAAGCTAAATCTTTGTATTCTACTAATGAACAATATGTTGTAGATTTTCTCTTTGAAGAAATATTTACTCACTTTGGGGTGCCTCAAGAAATAGTAACTGAACAAGGAACCCTATTCACCTCCAATTTGGTCAAAGATCTTACTGAACAGTATAAAATCAAACATAGAAAATCTTCACCTTATCATCCTCAAGAAAATGGGCAGGTGGAATAAACTAACAAGGCGATAGAAGTTATTCTTACCAAGATTGTTCAGCTACATCATAAAGACTGGGTTGATAGGTTTCTTGAGGCCTTATGGGCCTATAGGATAACTTGAAGAAACACAATAGGCCATACACCTTGTTGTCGCAAGAGTTGTTTCTAGATTGTAATAGAGCCAAGCCTTAGCACATTTTAAATGAAATAAATTTTGTCACTCGGACTTGACTTGGGTTGCATGCAAGTAAATTATGAGATAACCTCGAACCAATTTTGATTGGAAACTGCCCCTTCCAACCTGAGAGATCTCTCGAAAATATGTCACAAAAGGATATTTAATAAGCTTAACAGTGGGCAGATTTGTGGGTAACAGAAAGTTTTGGGTTTTTAGGGTTGATGGGTTGGACCGGAAAGTAGTCCATTGGGCATGGAGTCAAATGATCAAGAAAGTAATAAGAGTGTTTCGGAAATGGAAATCCATGGAGAAGAGGTGATATAGAAGTCGATTACAGAGGGAAGGATTTATAAAAAGTATGGCAGCAGAATAAAGAGAAAATATATCAAAATGCAAGGAGGACTTAGCAATGAGTGAATTCCAAGCATAAATCAATGGAAAGAGATAGTTGGGACAGAGAATCTAGTAAAGATGAATTCTGAACCTTCATATCTCTGCAAGAAAAAACCTATAACATGTCTAGAAACAAAGCATCTAACAAACAGATGAATTCCATTACAAACACAGTTACAAATCGGGAAGCAAATGGAAACAAAACCAAGTGAAATGATGTGAAAATAAAGCAATAAGACATTCTCTACAAACAAAATCACAAGAATCTCTGATATAGATCGAAAATGCTCTGCACTCTTTTATTAAACATGAAAACAAGTGCTACAACCCCGGAGTACTACTCCTCCCTTTCCTTTTAAAAATATTCCTCATATATGTATTGAGGTCGAAATCCTCTCTAATATAAAAGATAACAACAGTTACAACCAATTCTTGAAACTTTCTGCCATAGAAAATGGGCCAAACTGCCGAAAATTAAAGCTCGGTTATGGCTCTGTATCTCTTGAATAAAGAAAGTTGTGTATAAACTGAAAGAAGATTTTGTGCATCTGTTTATTTTGAGAAAAAACCTCTCTCAGTTCCCTCATACCCCTTTTCATTTTTTCCAAATCTGCATTTAACAAACATGTGTCAAAATAGGAAAATATGAAATCTGAAAATTAGGGCTCGGAGATGGATTTGATTCTCCCAATATGTGACACTTGTAGGAAAAATGAAAGAGGCTAAAGATCTATGATGTGTTAGGCACAAAATCCTCTAACCGTTTCTCAAAATGATACTCCAGTCGCTCAAAATCCTCATTTGAAAATGATGACTCAACATAGTAAAAACGCCATATTTCTGAAAACGAACCTCATATTGTGGGGGACTTTTGACTGCCTTACCAAGATCAAAATGAAATTCTGAATACACCACTAGACATATTAGGATTTTTAGATTTTGATCAACTATTCGAACGCGAAAAATGACCTCTCCACGGTCGAGAAAATTATGTTTTTCTAAAGCAGTTTTGCATATGACTGGAGTCCTTATTTCGGGTTTTCGGGATTTGGGGAAACGAAGCAATGGTTTTTAAAATATTCACATTGGCCAAATCCCTAATGGAAAAAAACCTGGACTCTTGAGATTTTTCTCCATGTGGCTTAATGCTCGGTGTATGCAGTCGTTCCACTGCTAATGCTTCCATTCATTCTCCTAAGTGACCGAAAGCCAAAATTTCAATATTTGTTACAACAGAGGCTCCATCTAGGGATGGTTCTTTCCTTCAAAGCACCAAGAGAAGTAGACCACATGCCTTCATCCATTGGGTGACTTGAAATCATCCTTATCAAACTCGGAACTCTGTTGCTTTACTTGCACCTTTCCAAAACAAAAAGTCGCTTATGCATTCATTGGGCTATGGAGTCGTAATGCTTTAAACAAAACCATATTGGATTCCAAACTAAACCAGAATCATACTGAAAAACCATTGTTGTACTCTAGTGATCAAAGTCAATCTTATTTATATACATCACCTACTCTAACCGATATCACTGCTTTGTTCAAGTATAAGAAAACTTTCAAATCAACCAAGCGAGCATCCGACTAACAAACTTAATTATACTTCCATCTTTGAGAAAAAGGATGACAGGAGCAACTGCAAATTTCAAAACATGCCCTGGGAGCAGGTACTTACAGTTTTGAAATTCAGACTTCAAGAAGTTGGAAATAAAAAATTCAGTCCCCCATTTTGACTCCATATAAACTACTACTGGATCATAGAAGGGAAGAGATATACCTCTTTCACAATTAATCCATACTTCCTCCTATTGGGAAAGATGCCTGAAATGTTTTTGCGCACTTTGTACACTATTGATTTTTTCTTCCATTGGTGAAAAAATGTCGCATTGAAACTTACTGGTCTATTGATCAATGGTTGCTAAACAGGGAGGAGATATCAATTGTTTCAGTAACCCCTCCTTATGTCCTTCACCTGCTGTCCAAAGATCTTCTTGGCAGTTGTCATACATAGGCTGATATTTTTCATGAGGTTTCTAATTGCTTTCCTGTTGAACCAAAGTTTCTTGCTGCTCATCATCTTTAGAAACACTTTCATCACATTCATCAAACAAAGGAGAATTGTTGTAAATTATCGTGTGTGATGAAAAATAAATCTGCTCTTCTTGTTCTTTTGGATATTCATCATAAACAGGTTCATCAGATAACTCAAGAGTGTCATCAGTCAGAAAAATGCTAGGACTATCAACTGTGAAGCTATCTATCTCAGATCCACACTCCTCCAAATCATAGTCTAAAGCATCTTCAAACAACAAACATTCTTCAAGGTTATTAAACATGACAACCCTATCTTCTTCATGAAACAAAACAGTTTCTACAAGATGATCCTCTAGCCGAAAATCATCATCATAAATTGGTTTACTAACTTCCTCTAAAGTTCCATGGTTGTCATGATTTAAACTTAGATTTTCATTTTCAGTAATAGAAGAAGTTTCACTCACATGTTCAGGACTATGTGAATGTTGCAGATCTACGTAAGCAGAGGTTGCAACATGACTGTTCAGGAGCAGATCTATCTCTTCTTCTGTTAAAGGAGAAGGTGGTCTATGCAATTTATGGATCAAGCAACTATTGTTTTCTTTCTCTTATGCATGTTGACCATGATGTTGAATATCTTCTTCTTGAATGTGATCACAAGAGCTATCATATCCTACTTTTTTATCAGCCAACTCTTCTTCATACTGATTATCTTCATCGACTTGAGAAATTTCTGATATTCCTTCTTCCTCTTCAAGAATATGTGTTTGATTTGTTTGTCTAATGAATTTTATATTACAACAATCTTCAAAAAGCATTTCAGCTGAATAGATTCTTTTACAATGCTGATGAAAAAGTATGTAAAAATATTTCAATGAAGAAATACTGGAATGAGGTAAATATTTATAATAGAGTCTAGCATCTCTTTCCAATGAAAACATAAACAGTTTCATGAGGACATCTTCATGATGTATATTTAATTCATCCATGAGCTTGTGGAATTCAAACAAGTGTTGGGAGGGATTGTCATCCGCATATTCTCCAAATTTAGGAAGGACATATTCCCAAACTTTAATGTCTGGAATAGTGTTTGGAAAACCATAAACATTTGCAAAGTCCAGAGGAGAAAACCTTGCAACAATCCGAGCGACGAACAAATCTAACATTTTGAGACCAGGGGAGTCGCCAGTGAATCATGTAGAGTCTTTGAACCAAGGAGTCGTCAGGTGAATGATCACAACCAATTGAATGCCTAGCCCTTGTTCACCATCAAGAAATAAATCTGAACTTTTTGTTGTATCCCAGGGAAGATAACTTCTTTCCTCCGTTCCCGGCAATGGTGCCAGAAAATTTTGTCACAAGAGTCGGTTCTAGGTTGTAATAGAGCCAAGCCTTAGCACATTTTAAATGAAATAATTTTTTTTCACTCAGACTTGACTTGGGTTGAATGCAAGTAAATTATGAGATAACCTCAAACCACTTTTGATTGGAAACTTCCCCTTCCAACCCTAGAGGGATCTCTCAAAAATATGTCACAATAGGATATTCAATAAGATTAACAGTGGGTAGATCTGTGGGTAATAGAACGTTTTGGGTTTTTAGGGTTGATGGGTTGGACTAGAAAGTAGTCCATTGGGCATGGAGTCAAATGATCAAGAAAGTAATAAGAGTGTTTCAGCAATGGAAATCCATGGAGAAGAGGCGAGATAAAAGTCGATTACAGAGGGAAGGATTTATAAAAAGTATGGCAGAAGAATAAAGAGAAAACATATCAAAATGCAAGGAGCACTTAGCAATGAGTGAACTCCAAGCATAAATCAGTGGAAAGAGATAGTTGGGACAGAGCATCTAGCAAGGATGAATTATGAACCTTCATATATCTGCAAGAAACAACCTATAACATGTCCAGCAACAGAGCATCTAACAAATGGATGACTTCCATTACAAACACAGTTACAAATTGGGAAGCAAATGGAAATAAAACCAAGTGAAATGATGTGAAAACGAAGCAATAAGACATTATCTACAAACAAAATCACAAGAATCTCTGATATAGATCGAAAATGCTCTGCACTCTTTTATTAAACATGAAAACAAGTGCTACATCCCCGGAGTACTACTCCTCCCTTTCCTTTTACAAATATGCCTCATATATGTATTGAGGTTGAAATCCTCTCTAATCTAAAAGATAACAACATTTACAACCAATTCTTGAAACTTTCTGCCATAGAAAATGGGCCAAACTGCCGAAAACTAGGGTTGCAGTTATGGCTCTGTATCTCTTGAATAGAGACAACTGTGTATAAAGTGAAAGAGGATTTTGTGAATCTGTTTATTTTGAGCAAAAACCTCTCTCAGTTCCCTCAGACCCCTTTTCATTTTTCTCAAATCTGCATTTAACAAACATGTGTCAAAACAAGAAAATATGAAATCTGAAAATTAGTGCTCGGAGATGGATTTGATTCTCCAAATATGTGACACCTATAGGAAAAATGAAAGAGGATAATGATCTCTGATGTGTTAGGCACAAAATCCTCTAACCCTTTCTCAAAATGATACTCCAGTCTCAGAATCCTCATTTGAAAATGATGACTCAACACAGTAAAAACACCATATTTCTGAAAACGAACCTCATATTGCGGGGGACTTTTGACTGCCTTACCAAGCTCAAAATGAAATTCAAAAGACACCACTGAACATCTTAGGATTTTTATATGTCGATTGACTATTCGAACGCGAAAAACGACCTCTCCATGGCCGAGAAAATTGTGTTTTTCTAAAGCAGTGTTGCATATGACTGGAGTCCCGATTTCGGGTTTTCGGGATTTGGGGAAATGAAGCAGTGGTTATTAAAATATTCACGTCGGCCAAACCCCAGATGGAAAAAAACCCGGACTCTTGAGATTTTTCTCCATGTGGCTTAACGCTTGGTGTATGCAGTTGTTCCACTACCAATGCTTCCATTCATTCTCCTAAGTGACCGAAAGCCAAAATTTCAATATTTGTTACAACACACCTTATGAGTTGGTATATGGGAAGCATGTGATGCTTCCCATAGAATTTCAAGTGAAAACCTTCAGGAATGCCATGCAACTAGGGATGGATCTAGATGAGGCTAAAAAAAAGAGGTTATTAAAGTTGAATGAGCTTGATGAGATCAGACAAGATGCTCTTCAAAGGACCACCCTTATACAAGAACACAGGACTAAATGGCACGACAAGTACATCAAGAAGAAGTCTTTTCAGTCAAGTGATTGGGCCCTACTGTAGGATAGTAGGTTCAAGAATTTTAAAGGTGAATTGTCTACTTGATTTTTGGGACTCTATGAAGTTGATACAGTTTATGACAATGGTTCATTTAAGATAAAGACTATTTATGAGAATCAGACCTCCTTTGTCGTGAATGGACATCGATTGAAGGTTTATCATAATCCTCTATCCAAAGAGGATTGTGTCACACATGTTCTTCAGAATTATGAAATGAAACTAGTAAGCAAGGGGATTTCTCCTCCTACTGATCCACCACAGTAAGTTTGATTGTGTGAATTAATTTGGCTTTGTACATATCTATAAATAGGTGTGTAATTAGATATAAATTTTGATGTTACTAACAAAACAAAAAAAATTGATTGTGTTCTCATGTAGATAAATGAATAAGGATAACATCTGTCAAGTGTAGGTCTACCCCTTTATCCAACCCTGG
The DNA here is from genome assembly GCA_009831015.1 of Picea engelmannii. Classification (NCBI taxonomy): domain Eukaryota; kingdom Viridiplantae; phylum Streptophyta; class Pinopsida; order Pinales; family Pinaceae; genus Picea; species Picea engelmannii. The sequence goes on from ML784845.1 coordinate 300,341, forward strand.
TAAATCATTTGGAGTTTTCTTTAAGTTTTTCATACTCCTAAAAATTGTAAACACCGGCGAGCAGGAATTAGCCCGGGCTCGACAAAAATCCACGGGACAGTAGATGGAGTTTTATTTAAGTTTTTCAGACTCCTAAAAATTGAAAATACCAGCGAGCAGGCACTAGCCCGGGCTCAAGAAAAATCTACAGGACAGTAGATGGAGTTTTCCTTAAGTTTTTCAGACTTCTTAAAACTGAAAACATCGACGAGCATTAACTAATCTTGGCTTGAGAAAAATCCACAAAAAAGTAGTAGTTAGGATTATTATTTTTATAATAAAAAGGAAGTGGCAACATGAGAAATGATCAGCTTAGTTCCAAAAAGAGGAGGATTATGAATCTCAACATGAGGTTGTCCAAGCTACATAGTACCTTCTTGTTACAGAGCTTGGGGCCCAGTCATTGAATTCTTTTGCCTTATTTTCTGACATTTCCTCTACAAATTCAGAGTTCTTGTATCAAGTGTTGATATTTGTTTCACCTACATGGTCTTTCAGTAGAATCAAATCATAGGTTATTTTCCATAGTATCAGAAAACACCAGCAATTTCTACAAAGTATAGCCTACAAATTTCAAGTCTACGGAGCACCACCACCAGGTACCTTATCCAATTCTCCTTGAGTGCTGGAATACAATTTTTAGATTATCTGGTACTGGATAACATCTCTATGTTATTCCGATACTGCAAAAATTTTCGCCTCTGTGCCCTTCTAGTACTGTTGGAGAAGTTTTGTGCTCATCCGATACTGTGGGGGAAGGCATGTGCTATTCTGGTACTGGGAAGAAACTCTGTGTGGATCTAGTAATGCAAACAATGTTTGCCTTTGTGCTCATCTGGTACTGAAGGAGAAGGCCCATGTTATTCTGGTATTGGGTAAAACTCGACATTGATCCGGTACTGCAACAAATTCACCCATGTGTTCATTTGGTATTGGGCATAACTCTGCATTGATCCGGTACTGCAACAAATTCACCCCTTTGTTCATATGGTATTGGGCATAACTTTGCATTGATCCGGTACTACAACAAATTCACCCATGTGCTCATCTGGTACCGAAGGAGAAGGTCTGTTTTGGTCTGGTACTACAACAACTCTTTGCAATGGTCCAACACTAAGCAGTAGTCTGGTACTAAGGTGTGATCTGGTACTGGTAATGAGGTGTTGGTAGTCCTTATCCTATACTCAAAGTTTTTTTTCTACTTGATATAAATGCTTCAAGTAATGGGAGGTACAAACTCAACATTTTTTCATTTTATTAAGAAATTAGACTAATTATGTATTAAACATGTGGTTACTCTCAATTATTGCACACTCCCTACCATGAACTTATGCAAGCCCTCGTATACATATCCTCGTGAAGAAATCATTCCTATACACCCGAAATGTTGAGAGTACGAGGTAATTGTATCTCTAATAGGATAAATTTCATTCTTTCTATTCATATGGTGAAGAAACGCCATAATCCCATGATCCAACATCGTTCCATATGAATGAATTAAGCCACATTTTAAGGCATGTCGAAATATGATTATGTTTTGATCACGATGACGTCAAACGATTTCATACTTGTGAATTCTGGTCATAACGACCACATCTCTTGTCATCGTTGCCCAACACTCCCATGAACATGAACTAACGCCAACCTCCATACGAGTCTACAAGTTATTCCTGAATTCAAATTATCTTACCTTTCCATCATTACCATGGATGTGACCATTGCAATCTAAATCTTAACTTATAAATGCTCCTCTAGATGGCTTCGCCATCCAAATGAACGTTATTTACCATTTTACTGTCACACCACCTCCATTTACATTGTGATTTCATTCCTTCATATCGTTTGCATACTTATCCTCTTTTGGTACTTTATCTCGGACTGCATTGATCTGGTACTCAACCCTCGATCCTATATTATGTTGCCTCATACGCTTTGAGAATTGTTTTAAGCCAGCATGGGCGTTGATAAACATGAACCTATATTCCAGTTATATAGGGAGACACAAGAATAGAAAACTTGCAGGGAGAGATTTGAACAGGTTGGTTGAGTTCCATTTCTAGAAAAATTCAAGGGCTATCACGAGGGAGTCTCTCTTTCTTTTGCGTAGACCTATGACGGCGAAAGTGTGAAGTTTGGAGATATGAAATTAACGATTTTGGAGGCCACCATAGCAAAAGCTATAGGCTTACCTTCCTCTGGAGATAAATACTTTAAGGGGTTGATCGTTGACAGGATGCTTTGTCAAAAAATTCTAAGGTCGAAGCATCATGACCTTGATTGGACTAAGGGCATTCCTCAAAGTTGCATCAAGGAAGAATATTGGATGATTCTCATTAGTTTGTAGAGATTTATCACTTGCGAAGGGAGGTATGTCGTGACTTTCCTATACCATTTGAAACTTTTGTCACATTTTGAAGGAGGGCCACAAATCGATTTTCCCCACTTCCTCTAGATGAGTTTAAATAAAATGGTGAGAGGAGTTAAATCAGCTTCCAAGAAACCTAAAACTAGCATCCATCACCATGGCCTAATGAAACTATTGGTTGTCCATGCCTTGAGAAAACAGGGTAGTAGTTGGAAACAACTACTTTAACAAAAAAAATCTCAGGAAGGAATGTCTAAATCTATAGAAGAACAAGAAACATAGGTATACAGTGAGGGGTCCAGTAGAAAGACAAAGAAAAAAAATGGAAGAAGTTAGGGGGTGAAGAAGACATTATTACACCTAGCTCATCCCAGCCTATTGATTAATTAGATAAGGATAAGTCTGTTGTGGAGGAGCCTATTGCATCCAAAAAGAAGAAAACCTCCCAATCTCATAAAATAAGTCCAACCCCGATTCCAAAGACTAAAAGGCATCAAAGGAAGTACTATGGGAAATTTGAACGATCGGATAGTGCTCCTGAGGAAACCATTAAATTTTCACCAGAACCAGTTAGCAAGTTAGAAAAATCCCATGAACTAAACATTCAGAGCAAGAAAAAGTGTCAAAAGAAGGGTGTGCCAGCAGAACAAATCCTAGAGGAGCCCACTACATATAAGAAGGAGAGGCTTGTCCAATCTAAGGAACCTAGTCTAGCCTCGATTCCTAAAGATCAACTTCCTCAAAGTGAGAGGAGAAAAAGGAAGAAAACATATCAAAAGGAAGTTTCACATGATGTCCCTGAGGAAACTATTGAGTTCCCTCAGGAATCGGTTAATGAGTTGGAGAAAACCCCTGGAGCAGCTATTGTGTTTCCTCAAGAACCGAATAGTGATTTGGAGAAGAATCCTAAGATGACAAGTGGAAGTAAGGGGAAGATTAAAACGAGGAAGTCTCAAAAGAAAAAAATATTAGAGCCTACACCTTAGTCCTCCATAGTGGAAACAAGGAATGTTCAGCAAGGACAAAATCCGGAACCCACACTTTGGTCCTCCAAGGTGAAAATCAAATTTGTACAAGAGAAACAAGCCCCCATGCCTATAACTACTATTAAAATAAAGAAGAGAAAGTTGTTTGAAGAGACTTCCACCCCTATCAGCAAATCTGAGGAAGCCTCACTTCTTGTACGAAGAACCACCAGGAGCATGGCCAAAAAGATAACAATTCCACATGTGCCTTCTCTTCCAGAAGAGCCTATTGATATTTTGACTTATCCAGAGAAATAACGTGGCTATGGAGCTATGATTAGTGAGACCGAGGGGTTAGTGACAGAAACCTTGAGAGGTCTAAGAAAGGATAAGGAAGCCTGAGAGGAGGTGATTGAACAAACAACCACATATGATCCTGACAATTCTCTAAGAAAACAACAATTGATAGTGAATATTTGGAAACTGACAAAATAGAATGAGAAGCTAAAACAAGAGGTTACAGAGTACCAAGTATTGGATAGGCATATTAAGGTAGAGAATGCACAATTGAAAGGGTATAACCTAAGGTTACAGGCTGCACAAGAAGAGGTCTATGATAAACTCAACAAAGTTTTATGTTTGATCCAATACACCGAGGTGATTAAGAAGGAACTTAGGAACGAAGCTTCTAGTCTCAACATTCTACAACCAGATAAATGATGTTCAGACAGGATGGGAGATGGTTAAGTTTTGCAAAGTTTTGAGTATCAGTTTTGGCATTGTTGCATGAGAACATGCAATGACTTTAGCATGGGGGAAATGTTGAGTCTCCATTTTGACACTTCTATTATCCTATATTATCCTCTCTCTGGGTCTATTTTACCTATGATATGTGTATATGATTGACCATTTCCTCCAAAAACCTACTCTGTGACCTTCTCCATGTGCAAAGAGAGGTAACCTATGTTAAAACATGATTTGTTTGGTTTTCTTGATTAAATTGGATTAAATGGTTGATTATTTATGCTCCTAATTACTTTGACTATTAATCAAGAAGCTTCGTCTAGTACTACCATTGATCTGATACTACAACAACCGCTTGATCTGGTACTCTGCCTGATTCGGTACCAATACTCCTTCTGATCTGGTACTCTACATTGATCCAATACCACTACTATGCGCCTCTTCTGGTATCAACTTAGCACCTCTTTCGGTACCATCTCTGAGCCTATTCTGGTACCATCTCAGCACTTCTTTCGGTACTAGATCAACGCCTCTTCTGGTACCAGCCCCGCATCTATTTCGATACCACCATTGTGTTGGTTCGGTACCCATATTTATGAATGTGCTAGTCTGGTACTAAACCATGTCTACAGGATTCACGTGTTGAACGAGTATGTTGGTGGTGATTCCAAGAGGTTGGTTGGATGGAAGTATCCTTAGGTAGTTTGGAGATCACGATAGATTTCATCACTCATGCACTTCGTGTCATGAGGATGAAGTCTATCCCTTGAAATACAATATGAATTACCAATTGTAACATTTTGAAAACATGTGATAATTATCTTAAGACCTTGGCTATAATGGCTCACCTTCTCTAAAAGGGATGTTGTGTAGATGATAGTAGTAAGTAGTAAGTAGAGAATGATACACATTGTTATGCTGAATGAAATGTTGAATTGTTGATTCAATCCATCAATCGAAGGAATACAAATGATATTTTGTGAAATTCATAGGAATGAGTAAAGTGTTTTAGTCTGTGATTTCTTTAGAGGTACCTTGTTGGTTCGGCAAGGGCCCACTGCCCTAACCAAGGTAAACCTCCATGTACATGTCTTTGTGTGTTGTAATTCAATTGTGTGAGTGTGAACACTTAATAGTTGTGTGTGTTGCAGATGATTTTAAATGCATAAACTTTTCTAAGTATAGTACAGATTTATTTGATTCGAAATCAGTGTGAGTAAATGGTTATACATTGAGCAGAGTAGATAATTCCATTTCCATTTCTACAAATTGATATTTAATTGATGAGAGTTCGATAGATGTGTGGGATTGTTAAGTAAGTAAATGTTATTGTTTTGAATTTATGATTGTGTTGTTCTTAATAGGTACGGGAACCATAAGACTTCATCTCTCACCTTCATGCTCCATGTAATGAAGTCTCTCAATCATATTGATTGTTTCCTGTATTAAAGAAGGTTTGATTAGAATTGATAGGGTTATGATTGGTTTCTTTCTAAGAGTGAATAAAGTGAATTGTTGATTACTATTTCAAATGATACAAGAAGAAAGATCTAAGTTCATCTCTTCATTTCATGAGACTATAATGAATAGACTTGTCATCAAAGCAAGAACCTTTTCAATTGAGTGTTTGTTTGAGAGTTTTTTTATAAGCTTTATCTTTTGAGTTTGAAGTTGTGTGAAGTGTTCAGATATTTTAGAAACAGAGTGTTATGTTATTAATTATTTCCTGATTGAGCTAGATACAACAGACATAGATAGGTTACCTATTTTCAGCACATATGGTGTAACAACTCTTTTGATTACAAATCTTGGATTGACATATAAGTGAGTACAATATACTGAGCATATATATACACCAATAGTGACTCTTAAACTAAGAATATAAAAGGTATGAAAAATAAAGTGGTTTATGCACTCAGCAGAGGAGCTTATGAAATCCATAATGTAGCCATCGGCATGTACATGACTTATCTAAAAGATAAAATTATTGTAGCATCAAATTCAAATCAACACTATTTGAAAATAAAAGAAACATTACAGCAAGGTAATTTTCAGTAGAAATGTAATTATTATGAGCTGAAAGAGGATGTAATTCTCATGTACAAAGGAAAAGTATATGTGTCAAATTCCAATGAGTTGAAAAATGCAGTGTTGAAGGAAATTCACATTGTGCCATATGTTGAGCACCAAAGATATCAGAAGATAATTGCAACAGTAATAAGCCCATATTTTTGGCCTATGATGAAGAAAGAAGTCGTTAATAAAATAGTCAGATGTTTAGAGTGCCAGAAAGTGAAGACTAAGCATAGACATACAACAAGGTTGTTACAGCCATTTCCCATTCCATAATGGAAATGGGAAGTTGTTACAATAGATTTTATTACTAAGCTACCAATGACAGTGAAGCAGCATGATTCCATCACGGTGGTGGTGGATAAATTAACTAAGGAAACACATTTTATTTCAGTAAATACTACACACAAGGAAAAAAAATATTGCAGAGATCTACATGAAAGAAGTTTCCATGCTACATGGAGTGTTAAAGGAAATTGTTTCAGATAGAGATTCAAAGTTCACTTCCAATTTTTGGAAAGGTTTTCTCAACAGCTTTGGGACAAATCTAAATCTCAGTACAGTGTGTCACCTAGAGTCAAATGGGAAAACATAGAGGACTAATAGAATAATTGAGGACATGCTTAAAATGTATGTGATGGATCACCCATCAAAGTGGGAAGATTATATTCATTTAGTTAAATTTTCTTATAATAATGGGTATCAGGTCTCATTAAAAATGAGTCTGTTTGAAGCATTGTATGGAAGAAAGTGTAATACACCAGTGAGTTGGAATAATCCAACAGACATGGCAGTTATTGGGCCATATTTGTTGAAGGAAATGGAAGAGAAAATGGAAAAGATCAAGTAGGAATTAAAGGTTTCCCAGGATATGCAGAAAAGAACTGAATTTTTAGAGATTTTAAAGTGGGTGAACATGTGTTTTTCATAGTGAAGGAGAAAAGAATTTTGCTAAGATTAGGAAGTTTCTTAAAGTTGGCAACAAGATATTGTGGACCTTTTGAAATATTAGAAAAGATAGGGCTATTTGCTTACATGCTATAATTTCCCACATACATGAGAGTGCATAATGTAATTCATGTGTCATTATTAAAGAAATATGTGCTTGACCCTAACCACATAATTTATTGGAATGTGATCCAGGTGGAGCATGAAGGATATTTCGTGGTGGAACCAGTACACATCATGGACTGGAAATTCAAAGTGATCAGGAACAAATCCATAGGGATAGTAAAGGTTCAATGGATTTACTACGGTCCTGAAGATACTACATGGGAGCATGCAGAAAACATGCAAGAAGAACACCTACAAATTTTTGACAATTTTGAAGAAAACAGAATGCAAGACTGCATTTTGAGAAGCTAGAGTTATGGAACCACATCTCAGAGTCCTAGCCAACCTATGTTGGGGGCCCTGATAAACGAATGGCACATTCCTTAGGTTAGCCCTGATAAATGAATGGTGCATTCCTTGGATTATACCTAATAAATGAATGATGCATTCCTTGGGTCTGTGGGTTAAGAGGAACAAGAGATTTTGGTTGAACTATTGTCGAAGTTGTAAAATTGCATAATTTTATTTCTTGATATTGTGATGTAAATTGTGCATGTATATCGACATAGTGTGCACCGAGGATGACACACAATTGTAGGGGGAATCTAACATCCCCACCATAATCCCCATTTTAATTAATGCTTAATGTGATATAATATGTGGCTACGGTCAAGTGATGTAATATGTGAATTGTATTTATATGTTTTAATAATAAAATGTGATGTTAGCTGCTAAGGGAACATGGAAAAAGATGGGGGATAAATTAATCCAAAAGAGATGGGAGGGTCTAAGAGAATGTCTAAGAGGGATCCAAGGGGGAATTACCCATGTCTATTAATTCCACCCACCTTCCTAAATTTTATTATCACTATGTATTAAATTCTATTTTCCAATTGAGTGACCTCAAAGCCAATCATTGAATGCATGTAAAAGGGTGGGTGTGAGAAGTCAAATCCCATATTTATTGGGAGCATGGGGGTTGAGTACAATTAGCTTGGGAAAGTGTTTGAGTCAAGAAAGTAATCCAAAGGAGAGAAATTTGTATGGGCAGTTACAACAATTTGGAGACAATCGATGTTTGTGCATGAAAAACAAGTAGATAGCAAGAAAGAGAGCTTGGAGATGGAGCATCCATGCAGGGTGGATTCTAGAGCATGCTAGAGCATTTCTGGAGTGTATTTAGAGTTGAATACTGAAGAGCCAGGTTTTCAGTCCTGAAGAGTGAAATCCTGTGTGACTTGCATTGTAACAGTAAGTGTTTGTTGTTGTTGCTTGTAGTTTTCCTAGCAGTGAATTCCCTTGAGTTCCCAATTGAAATATTTCTGGTTACATGTGCCAAACAGACCATGATAAATGAAGTGGATGCCTGAGGGACTGATATTAGCAAAGGGGTACATTCCTTGGGTTGGTCAGGTCAAGAGGAAGAGAGTTGGTGGAAAATTGAGATAGTTGTAGGAGAATACTAGTGGGTTGTGGGATTTCGGAGTTGTGAGTGGACAGTGAGAGACCACCCTCTTTTTTGGATTGATAGCCCCAACTCGGGAGTGACTTGTTGTTGATATTTGGAAAAACAAGTCTATGGTTGGGTGGAACATTTCCCAAGTAGTTGGTTCCACAATTGCTTATAAAAGATAAGTGTTTTATCTTGTTTCTATTTGTATTATGAGTTTATTTGTTGTGCATTAACTCTATAATTGGGAATGATTTATGTGTTGTTGTGTTGAGTTATTTAGATGAATTCATGATTATTTAAAATGTTGTAGATGCAATTACTAAATGGTATCAGACAACAGTGAAATATGGTTGTAATTCATAGTTTTTAAGCTACAGGAAATTAGTTAGCAACAAATTTTAATTTTTATTAGCGATTTATGCACGTAATGGACCTCGGTTAGGATGGGAAACGTTACATTCAAGGATAATTGAATGGTTTCATTATGTTGCATAAATTTGTATTATCTTTCCTACATATGGTAATTAGTTAATAACACAACTATGAGTTTAGTTCCGTACAAAAAAATTATGAATTGGGTGGTTAAGAGAGTACCCCATATTCTCAAAGTGCACATAAGTTATTGGGTAGTTACATTCCACAAGGAGATTGTAATGAATTCCATTGTCACAATGGCATTATCTTGTGCTATATACCACATATATGTCGAAGGGTACCTTGTCATACATTTTTTATATTACATTTTGTTCAAAGACTTATATCCCTAGGTAGTTTGTTATGATTTATATTCCCCGAATGGTGTATTATTGTGTCATATGAAGTGAAATTTACTATATAAAGAACACACAATGTCGGTACCTTGAAAAAAACTTGATTTGGCATTTTGCTAAAAGACTCATATTGTAGCATAGCCATTTTCACTCCCTATTTAAATTGTAATTAATTATGTTTAAAATTGATTATTTTAGCATGAATATTTCATTACCATGCCAAGTTGAACTGGATAAATCAAAAACATTGTATATGTATTTTATTTTTAATTAATGACAACACCAAAAAACTGAATGAGGGATGAGAACCTATAGGGACCATGATACCACGAGCAAGGACTATAAAAGGGGATTTGGGGGTTCATATTGAATAATTCCAAGTCATTGCTGTCCAAACCATTTAACTAATGTTTGAATTTGAAAATGCCCCACTCATTTTCCCTTTATCCCAAAGCATTGAAGGCAAAAACTTGGGTGGTTGAAGTGTCTCCTCCTAACAGTTATTGAGCCTAGGGTGGTAGTTGAGAGAGTCCTCTTAGCATCAAATGCAAGGAATGGGGTGATTACATCCATGGGAAATCATGGACAACCCCAGTTGCATGGGAAAAGGAGAAAATTGTGATTTATAGGAGGCAAGAGTGAGACTTTAGCATGTAGAGAGAATGAATCTATGCATGTAGAGAAAATCATTTTTGTGAGCTTGCCACCACTTGTGAGATTCGAGTTAGAAAGCCCTTATTTGAGGCTTTGTACTGGTGTGGGGAAGTTCCTGAGCTCACTGAGTGTGAAGGATACAATTTGGTGTTCAGTTGGGTATGAACAATAAGCACAAGGGAGGGGAGTCACTGAGGGATTGTGGAGTAGTAAAGGAACCTCTGTAAGTGTTGTGAAAACTAATAGAGGAGTGTCTAGAAGTTGTGGAGACCCTGCACCCAGTGGAGGAAGGAGTCCCTGCTGAACTCATACTTGTAAGAGGCTTTGTCAATTGACCACCAGTTGTCTGAGTGTTGATGGATTTGCTCTTGTGTTATCATGGTCTAGCTAAGTAGTGTCTGGTCGTAGAAAGGACCAGTGAAACTAAGCCTACATTTGGGTGGAAAAGTGCTCACTCTTGGTTAGTTTGCTCGGTAGTTTCAATTTCATATAAGTGCTCTTACCATGATTCGAAATTTACTTACAACTTGGCTTATGGTGTTTTATAAGTCATAATTACATTTGATTTTAACAATTATATTTGCATCAGTTATGAGATGTACATGGTTGTGGTAAAGAGTGTGGTGAAGGAATTATGTATGCATTGTTGTATTGAAATATATGTTTGTTGCTTAGGAATTAAAGTGAGTTCTTGTATATGTTTTTCATAGAATTCAATCTCAAACAAAGTTTGAGTAGGCCTTTGGCTAATATTGTTGCAATTAATGTCTAGAATGAATTATATTCTTGTTGTAACTATCCTTAAGTGATTTGTAAATTATCATGGATATTCCACTGGACAGTTCATCACAACAAATCTAATAAAATATTGAAATCTTTATTATGAAGGTTAATTTCCTTTAGATATCAAATTATTTAATTACTAGTTTTCTGCTTAAAATGTATGAAATAGATGAAATGAAAAAAATAGAGAACATAAATAAATACTCACACACCATCCACAAATAAACACAAGATATAACTTGGGAAACCTAATACAGGACAAAACCCCACAAGAAGGTGAGTCTGCTCTACTCTCTTTTCTTCAAATGAAAGTACAAAGAAAGAGGCACTCTCGGTGGATTTACCTTTGACACTATGGCATGTATGCCTACTACAGAGTCTCTCCTCCTCTATTATGCTCTCAAATTACCACTCCTAGGTTCTTTTCTCAACTATGGAAAAAACATAATGTTAAAGAATGGAACCTTCCTCCTCCTAGAAACCAAGTATTTAATATCGCCTAATATCCATCTAGGGGGTAGGGTTTTGACTTCCTCAACCCTCAATTATGATAAGGTTTTGGACCTTCTAGAATCTTCTTGAAAGCTTGTACGTGGATAGCCCCATATGTGTGAGTAATGGGAGCTACATGGCATCCACTTGTACCATGGTACTCAACACAGTAGATAAACTTGCAGGAGGTATAAATTTTGAAAATGATCTCTAATTGACATGATTTTTGCATTGTGTAGAATCGAGTTAAGGGGTTTAGGATAATTTTAGTAATTTTTTACCAAAAAAAATGTTGCTTGATGCCTCAAAATGACTCTGGAAGGTTTCAAACCCCAATTTTCCAAACTGGGACCTGCCATTAAAATGACCTTGCAAGTTTATTCCTCCAATTTTTTACACTCTAAAAGCATCGAGATAGATGAAAAATAATATAATGGTCCAATCTAAATAATACCTCCCCATTTAGGGATCGTTTTAGTCCCTAAAATATTTATTGAATGAGGTGAGGAAAATTTTCCTATACCTTCTCCCTAGAGTACCACTTTGTTTTTCTTGGAAGTTGTCCTTTCAACCTAATATGCCAAAAGTCATGCTGCCACTGTCTTGTAGTTTTGAACTGCTTCTGCAAAAGTATGTCCTCTACCAACTCTACCTGAGCATATAGTGCTAATTCCTCTATGGAAGTTAGGGACATGCTCCTCCTCCTAATCCAACGTGGAAGGCTTGTAGAGTTTGAGATTCTCCACATTCACTATTGAGTAAATGTGCACATATGTGGGTAGACTGAGTTTGTAGGCATTATCTCCCACCTTCTCCAATGTCTCAAAAGGTCCATATTGCAGGGCCTTGATCTGCTTACTAGGACCATGTAGTCTTTCCTTGTTCAAGTGTAACCAAACTTTGTCTCCCACTTTAAATGACTTTTCGATTCAATGTTGATCATGTCTAGCCTTGTATTTTTCCTGTGACTTCTTCAACATCTCCTATACTTTCAAATGGATTGGTCTAATATACTCAACAATTTTTTCTTCTCTCAATGCATCTCCTGTGAGGTCCTCCCTCACTCCTCATTGTTGTCCATATACAACATTAAAGGGCAAAGGTGGAAAATATCCAAATCAAGTTTCAAAAGGTGACTTACCAGTAGAAGTGTGGACTGATCTATTATAAGAGTGTTGTGTGTAGATCATATTTTCATCATAGCTCTTCGAATGCTTCTAATTTCAACCCCTCAAAAGTTGCACCAAATTCATGTTGACTACTTTTGTTTTCACATCTGTTTGTGGATGGAATATTGTAGATCTCTTCATCTCAGTGTCCAACTTCTCCCACAATGTAGTCCAAAATGTACTAATAAATCTAGTATCTATGTTTAAGATGATGCTCCTTGGTATCCCAAAGTGCACCTAGACCTGTTTAAAGAACATGTTTGTTGCTTCTTATCCTTTGATGGTATTTTTACAAGGAATGAGAATGCACATTTTGTTGAACCTGCCAACTACCACAAATAGATACTCATGTCCCTTTCTGTTTGTTGGTGAACCTCTCAAAAAATCCATGGAAATTATTTCCCAAGGTCGAGTGGGTACAGGTAAGGGATGGTATGGACCTTGCTTCTTGTTATTGTGCTTTTTGGTACAAAAAAATATACATCCTCTAATATAACATGCTACATCTTCTTTCATTTTGGGCCAGTACAAATACCTATGTAAGTTGGTAATTGTCTTCCCAACACCAAAATGTCCTAAAACCTTGGAGGTGTGAGCCTCTTTGATAAGATACATGCATTCACCTTTAGGGACATGGAGCTTATCGAGCTTATAGAGTAACCCATTATGGAAATGATAGTCAGCCTTGTCATCACCTTATTCTATATGAATTTGGCCTTGTATATATTTAAACACCTCCTTGAAGTCCTCATATTTTATGTATTCCTCTATGTATGCATCATGGGTAAAAGGCTCCATGTGCATCAGAGTTCCAAAAGTTGTAATATTGGATTTGGGTGACCTTGAAATCATGTCTACCAACCTATTTGTGATGCCCTTCTTATACCTAATGACTAGATGATATCATTGTAAAAATCCCATCCACTTGTAATGGATGGTTTGTTGTATCTTACTCTAGGCCTGCAAATACTATAGTGGTTGGTGATATGTGTGGATGATGGTCTCATTTTCCCATCAGATAGTGTTTCCACTTCTTGACATCTTGAACCAAGGCATCGATTTCCTTTTCATAGGTAGGGTAGTTGAGAACTGCCCCATGAAATATTTCATAATGATAACATACAAGCCTTCCTCCCTGCATCAAAAATGCTTCCATGGCATAACCACTTGCATCTATCTCCACTTCAAAAGTATTTTGCAAGTTTGTAAATGCGAGAACTGGTGTTTGACTAAATTTTATTTTCATCTCATTGAAATCCTCCCACTGATTCTTCCCCCAATGGAAACTCTTACCACTCGTTGTTATGGTGTGAAGTGGAGTAACTACTATTTAAAATGAAGCTATCAACTTCCACAACCATTGTGTTGCCCCAACAAAAATCCTATATTAGGTGACATTTGTAGGAATTGGTCATTTCATTATGGCCTCCTTCTTTGCAGGATCTATCTTGAGCTCCCCTCCACCGATCACATACACCAAAGACTACTGAGCAAACTCACATTTCTTGAGGTTAGTCGAAAGTTAGTTCTTTTTCAGTCTCTAAAACTTACATGAGATGTGATATGTTCTCCTCCCAGGTAGCACTATAAACTAGTATATCATCCAAATAGACTATAAAAAATGAATCTATATATGGGAGTAATACATCATTCACCAGTCTCATAAATGGTGTGGGTGCATTACATAAGCCAAATGGCATGACCAACCATTCATACAAACCTTACCTTATCTTAAAGGAAATATTATGGGTGTCTTATTCCTTAATGTGTACCTAGTGGTGTCTCGATTTGAGATCCAACTTGGTGAAATATTTTGTGTGTTGCAATTGATCTAATAGATCATTGATCATGGGTAGAGGGTACCAATTTTTTAGTCTAATATTGTTCAATGCTCTATAGTTGATAAATATTTTCCAAGTCCCATCCTTCTTTGGTACAATTATGATAAGTGAGACACAATTTGACATGCTTGGTTGAATCATGCCATGCTCCAACAACTATTGCAACTACTTCTTCGCTTCATTTGCTTCCAAAATGGATTGTCTATACAACTCAATATTTAGCAATGGGGAGTATGGCAATAGTTGTATTTTGTGTTCCACTTCCCTCTTAGGTGGTAGCCTTTTAGGCTCTTGGAACACTCCTTTGTATGACTGTAGAAACTTCTCCAACTGATGTTTCCTCTCTTTAGTACACCCCTTCAAGGATGCCTTTATTCTTATCGACTCATCCTCAGTCTAATTTTCTCTTAAGAAAAAAAAAACATATTTCCACTACAAGGAGAACACCTTCTAGAGGAGGTTATTGTAGAGGTTTTTGGTGTTACAAAATTTTCAAAAAAATCTCCACTACAACCTCCTCTATTGAGTGCAGATGTTTTAGCAAAGATTTTAACGRATGTTCCATATAACTACAAAAATTTGGGTGGGTGGAGGTTGTAGCRAMGGTTTTTTTTCAATGCTTTTATTGTTAAAATGCATCGGTGCCCTCTTTACAAACCTGCCTCGGTACCTTAATATAATACAAATGCACCAGTGCATTTATAATTATTGTGCATCGGTTTCTCCTTTTTCATTCTATGCAGAGAATCAATGCTCTTATAATTTCTATGCATTGGTTTCACCTTGTTTGCATATGAAGCACTCATGCTTTTTAAATTTTTGTAACCACCAGTGCATTTAGGTTATAGTGTGCACCGACGTGTTTAAGTTATCATGATCCCCAATGCATTTGATATAGTGTGTACCCCGATGCTTGTATAATTAGTATGTATTGGTGTATGTTTTACCATGTGCATCGAAGGGTAGTGAAATTTTGAATATTTAAGGTGAGATGTCGGAGCAGTTATATTTACTAAGCGTCGATGTGTATATTATACTAAAAGAACCAGTGCGTACATTATATTTAGAGCCCCAGTGCATATAATAAAAGTAACACACCGGTGCATACATTATATGTAGTGCCTCAATGTATATTTTAAACATTATCACGATAAAATTTTGAAATGATAAATATTATTGTATGTTATGTCGTTTACGGAATGAAATTTTTTCTTAATAGTTCATACTGGTGCATTATTATAATCAGTTTGCATCAGTGTGTATGAATTCTCAAAATGCATTACTTTGTATATTATAACACGCACCATCTAGTGAGTTCATAAGAATACACTACACTGATATTTATATATATTAATTAATTGTTTTGTTTTACAAATTTTCAATTAATCACTGCAAAATCAAATATTTTTTTATAATAATATAATATTGTTTTATATTTTTTTTATTGCAGTTTGATATAATTATTTCATTAATGTTTTATCCAACAAATTACACCTCTATTATTTGTAACAATGTAAATCATCCACATATTAATTATTCAACAACGCAACATTTTACAACATTCGATAATGCTATAAAATAAGAAACCCATTTTATTATATATGAATAAGAGACCCATTGTCATACAAAAAGGGACAACATAAAGGTCCACAATAATTGAATTGCAACCAATATGTAATTGTTACACTTATTGCTAACATGTCCTCGTGCAATTGAAACAATATGTCAAGTACAATAAACAAAATCCTTGATTTTAAAAGACAAATATTCCAAAACATACAACTTGTAGTAACATTCAATTATATTGATTGTCATTCATCAATTGAACTGTTGTCATCACTCAAATTGTGTGCATGCCTCATTTCTTCATCATTTGTAGGTGATATTGTACTTTAGTTATTTAACCTAAGGTTTTATTAATCAACTTATTTTTTATGTCACACCCCTTCATCTTCCATCTACAAACATAGAAATAATATTTAATCTATATATATAGATATAGATATAGATATAGATATATTAGAATACCCAAGATTGCATAAATCAAAAAACATACCTTAGCACCAAGTCTTTCATAAAAAATACACATTCTTTCGAAGCATGTCTTGGTTTTTCCCTTGCTTGTCCCTTGGAATTTTCAAAATCTCCTTGAAAAAAAACTAGGAATAATCAAACATAAAAATTACATATTTTTTTACAAAATATGATACCGGTGCATATAGTAACTTAATATGCACCAGCACATCAACCATATTTATATGCATCGATGCTTCAACCATATTTATATGCACTGGTATATTTTAACAGTGTCGTTGTGAGATTGAAAACATTTTACAATTTTTTGTATTTAGCCGGTGCTTTATGAATTAAGAAAAGTGTGGCTTCCTGAGTATTATTTATTACACACCAACAACCTATGAACAAATTTAAGACATGATAGTTTACATACAAAAAATTGTATTATTTCCATTTTAAATTGAATGGTGCTCTTTGTAAGAAAATGTGCCCCAGTGCTTATGTAGCTACAATGCGCATCATCGATTGCGAAAAGTTTTTTTTTAATATTATTTCTAATTTAAATTAAGCGGTGTTGTTGACATAAAAATATGCATCAATGGTTTTCCTATGTACAGAGTGCACTGTTAATCGTGAAGGTGTTTAAAAAAAACGATAGCGACAGAATGGTTTGGGGTCCAATGCAATGATTGGTTTCATTGCAACAAATAGGAAACACCCATATATAAATAAACAAACCCTATAAAAAAAATTATTAAAAAAAAATCTCCTTGCAAAATATAGAAAGAGAAAGCAAAAATCAATGAGGAAATTAGGGCTTCCAATACTAAAGGTAATTATGAAACCCTTTTTTTTGTTTGGGAATGCACTAAAAATTGTTTGAATCAAATAGGGGAAAGATTAAGATGATTAATAGAATGAAAACATATTCTTGAAATTTCTCCTCTATATATTTTGATGTGATCTACATTGATCCCTTTCAAATTTGTCTCTTCAAAAAAAATCCACCCACTCTAAAGTCTTTGCTGATAAATCTCTGTTGCACAAATATCCCTTCTAAATTTTGGCAAAAAGATAAAAGAATGAATAGGTTTTTCGTTTATAAACACAAAAAATAAAATTTTCGCTCATTTTTTCGTTGTATATTTCGGTGCATTGATGATAAACATGCACGCTAATTTTTTTAGAAACTTACATTTTCGATGCGCTATACAACGCATAGTGCACCAGTGCAGTGTGTATGTATAACACATCGATTTATTTTTTGTAATAAATTTCAACACATTGATGGTAAGTGCATGTTATTTTTATAACTAATCTAAGTGGATATCAATGGCCACCCACCTATTCCAACTGGCTCAAAATGGTCTTCTAGCAATTTACTATTTTTAGCAGTTTTTCAGTTCCTAAACTTCCGGGGCCATTTTGAGGGCCTAAATGAATTTTTGGGGGATCAATCACCCCAATGAAAGCCAAAGGATTTGATTGAGTACCAAAAAT
>ML784845.1:319791-340033 GCA_009831015.1 Picea engelmannii
AGTTCACCAATACCTTCCATACCTTGCACACCAAGCTGGGTATCAAATATTCCGAGCGACATTTGGTTTTGAAATACCATGGGGCTCTACACAAGTACATCCAAACTGAAATGGAGTTTCTAGACATCTCATCACTAGGAGTTTCCTATTGATATGCTATCAAAATCGAGTATAAATTTAAGCACCAGAACAAACGGGAGTTCTATTTTTCAAATCTACAACAACCAAAGCATGATAAAGATGGCCCTAACAAATAGCCTCCTGAAAACTAGTCTAAGCCACATGAAAAGAAGGGTCATGGAAAGATGAAGAAGGAAATTGGAAAGTAGTGTGATTTCCACAAAATCCCTTGGAACAACACTGATGAGTGTCACTCAAAACAGTCACAGGTGTCCCAAATAAAAGAAAAAGACACGAACCCACATTCAAAATTTGATTCAGAAAACACTGGAAAAAGACAAATCATCGACGTAGACCCCACTACTATTGTCGTGAAGGGGACCCCGTTGCATTTCATTTTTTATAGCAGAAGCAATAAGAACCTCATATCAGTAGAGGTCTTCAAATATTTGGGATTTTCGATAACACCACACCCGTAGCCATACAACATCAGGTGGCTTCGCCAGGGACAAGATCTTTGTGTCATCCAATAGTGTCGATTGTCGTATGAAATACTTCCCTTCAAGGATGAGGTATTATGTGATGTTTCCCCACTGGATGTTTGTGATGTTCTCTTGGGCCAACCATATATGTGGAAGCGCCATGTTATCTATGAGTCTCAACCCCATAGTGTCATTGTTACTCTAGTGGGTCATATCTACAGGATACTAGAGGTAGTTCCAAATAATGTCCCACCTAAATGATGTCACAAGTTAGTATCTCATACTAAAAAATTCAACTTCTTCACAATCTGTTCAAAAGGTGAACAGGGGGACTTTGCAACCACTGTAGCCTTGGCCCAAGACCTTTCTATCCAACAAAAGTAGATTGCAGAAGAGAAAGAAGATATTGTTTATTCACCTATGAGGGTACCTACACACTGCCCAGTAATGCCAAGATACAATAGGTTTTTTGAACAGATTCAACCCTGCTAGCAACAAGTTCATGATAGCCTTCAACAAGCCAAGCAACACAACTTCTCCAGCAAGGCAAGCAGCTCACCAAGATTCAGATTCAACAAATGCTTTCCCCTCTCCCCCGAAAACTCAACACAATGGATACCATTACTTACGAAAGAGGGAGGATTGATCCAAGTGGATATAGGTGGCCACCCACCTATTCCAACTGGCTCAAAAGAGTCTTCTAGAAATTCACTATTTTTAGCAGTTTTTGGTTCCTAAACTTCTGAGGCCATTTTGAGGGCCTGAATGAAGTTTGTTTGGGATCGAGCACCTCAATGATAGCCAAAAATGTTTGATTGAGCCCCCAAAATCAATATCCTCAATGATACCTTTCCAACGAGCTATTTTGCACCACAAACATAGATTGTATGCCAAAGTTACACCCCCGGGAAGTTGATACACCAAACTACCCAAAATGGGGTCCACAAAATTGTTGGTTTTTCATCATCCTAGGTTAGGGTTTTGGATTCTATTTATGATGAAAAAGGCCTTTGGAGCCTCATTGTAAATTCATCTTCTTGCGAATGTGAGTATCTAACATATCTCTTCTCGGAGATTAGCTACAACCATTATAGCGAGTCTTTCACTCTGTAATTTCACAGTTTGTACATTTCACTCATTAACAAAAATTGTGTATTATTGTATCATTGTGTTTATATCTCTGATATATTTATGTTATATTAGTGGATATCTAATATATCTTTGTACATTTCTTTATTATATCTCCACTCTCATTTCGTGCCAAAAATAATCTAGATTAGTGGCATTAGAGCAGGATGCTCTTGATCGTTTTTTTAGTGCATCTCCCCGACGAGGTCTGAGTATAGAAAGTTGGGTCTCAAGCTTGTCTCTCTTGATAAAAATTTCTCCCACAAGCCCAAGAAACACTCCATGGTGGAAGAAAAGAAAAATGACAGAGGAGACGATTCTATTAATCTCTTGCTTGAGAAAGATCTCACATGACAGAGGGATGAAATGATGGAGAATTTTTCCCACATCCTTCAATGCCTACTGATAACAATCGGTGCATATTCATCAAGCATCCACTTTGGAGGCACCTTGCCTTTCAAGGCACAAGTTAATTTTGATATTTCTGTATTTGAAGGACAGATAGATACAAATGCCCTAGAAAAATGGTTAAATATGATAGAAGGTTATTTCTATGTTCATAATTTCTCCAACAGGGAAAATATCACCTTCACACTCCTTAGGGCTCTCCCCCATGTCAAACATTGGCGGGAAACTTACTGGGAGAAAAGTTCTACAGAGGAGTCTAGAATATATGAGGTCGAGCCCACTTGGGATTTTTTTGTGGATGCAGTCAAGGAACAATATTACCCTGTTGGTAACTATGAAAACCAGTACATGAGATGGACCATGCTGCATCAAGAGAGGGGCCAAGCAGTGCCAAAGTTCACCAATACCTTCCATACCTTTCACACCAACCTAGGTATCAAATATTTTGAATGGAATTTGGTTATGAAATATTGTAGGGCTCTACATAGGTACATCCAAAATGAAATGGAGTTTCTGGACATCTCATCATTGGGAGTTTCATATCGATATGTTGTTAAAATCGAGCATAAATTTAGGCACTAGAACAAATGAGAGTTCGGGTCTTCAAATCCACAACAACCAAAGTATGATAAAGATGGCCCTAACAAACATCCTCCTAAAAAATATTCTAAGCCACATGAAAAGAAGGGTCACGGAAAGACGAAGAAGGACACTGGAAAGTGGTGCAATTTCCATAAAATCCCCCAGCACAACACCGATGAATGTCGCTCAAAATAGTCATTGGTGGTCAAAATCAAAGAAAAATATATGAACCCAGATTCAGAATTCGATTCAAAAAACATTGGAAAAAGACAAATCATCAACGCAGACCCCATTACTATTGTCCTGACCATAAAAATTCAATGAGAAGATCCAGTAGATCCTGAAGAGGGGGGGCACCTCTTCCATTCACAGATGTGGGTGAAGGGGACCCCGTTGCATTTTATTGTTGACAGTGGAAGCTAGAAGAACATCATATTAGCAGAGGTTGTCAAACAGTTGGGATTTTTGACAACACCACATCCGCAACCATACAACATCGAGTGTCTTCATCGGGGATGATATCTTTGTGTCAGCCAACAGTGTTGATTGTCATATGGAATCCATCCCTTCAAGGATGAGGTATTATATGATGTTTCCCTACTAGATGTATGTGATGTTCTCTTGGGCCAACCATATATGTGGAAGAATTGTGTTATCATTGAGTCTCGACCCCGTAGTGTCATTATTACCCTGGGGTGTCATCTCTATAGGATACCAGAGGTAGTTCCAACTACTATCCCACCTAAACAATGTCTCAAGGTAGTATCTCATACTACAAAATTCAGCTTCTTCACAATCTGTTCAAAAGGTGAAAAAAAGGGCACTGCAACCACTACAGCCTTGGCCCAAGACCTTTCACCTACGAGGATTCCTACACACTACCTAGTCAAGCCAAGATACAAAATGTTGGTTGAACATATTCAACCCCACTAGAAATAGGTTTGTGACAGCCTTTAACAAGCCAAGCAATGCAACTTCTCCAACAAGGCAAGTAGCTCACCAAGATTCATATTTAGCGAACGCTTTCCCCTCTCCCCCAGAAACTCAACACAATGGATACCATTGCTTCCTAAAGAGGGAGGATTGATCCAGGTGGATATCGGTGGCCACCCACCTATTCCAACTGGCTCAAAACAGTCTTCTGGCAATTTACTATTTTTAGCAGTTTTTCGATTCCTAAACTTCCGGGACCATTTTGAGGGACTAAATGAAGTTTTTTCTGGATCGGGCACCTCAATGATAGTTGAAGAATTTTATTGAGACCCCAAAATGAATCTCCTTGATGATACCTTTCCAATGAGCTATCGTGCGCCCAAAACGTACATCGTATGCCAAAGTTACGCCCCAGGGGAGTTGATACACCAAACTACCCAAAACGGGGTCCACAAAATTGTTGCCTTTTCATCTTTTGGGGTTAGGGTTTTGGATTTTATTTATGATAAAAAAGAATTTCTAGCCTCATTGTAAATTCATCTTCTTACGAATGTGAGTAGCTGTCACTTCTCTTCTCAGAAATAAGATGCCACCATTATAGCGAGTCTCACTCTGTAATTTTACAATTTGTACATTTCGTTCATTAATAGAAATTGTGTATTATTGTATCTTTGTGTTTATATCTTTGATATATTTATGTTATATTAGTGGATATCTGATATATCTATGTACATTTCTTTATTATGTCTATGCTCTCATTTCGTGCCGAAAATAATTCGGATTACTAACTTGCTTCGGTCGATGCGTTATACAGTTAGAAATGCACCAGTGTTGTGTGTAAGTAATAATGCGTCGTAAAATAGTTTAATTTGAAAAATACAAATGAAAACATCCACATTTAAATTTTGTAGAGGCAATAACGAAGGTCATTCTTCGGTGCTTCGCTCAATTAAATGCACCGGTGTGTTTTTTTTATTGAAATGCACCAGTGCATCTTTATATGTTTAAGTGCACCGTGAATTTGGAATAGTTATTCGAAATTTTGTTTTAAGTTAGATTGTTCTATGCTTCCCAAGATGATATTTTTGGCTCAAATGCATGAAAAAAGGAATTATAATATCAAATGGTCAATTCTTCAGATTCCATCTCATTCCATATTGTTGGAAGTCCTTCAAGTTCTCTCATGTTGATTGCAGTACGCCTAGATTTTATTTATAATTCATTTATCTCATTGAATTTATGTTATGTATGTAGGTGTAGTTGAATAATTTTTCAAGATATTCCATTAGTCCTAAAATTTTGCAAGCTCTTATCAAGAGAAATACATCGCAAGCACATGTTTGATGAAAATGGATAGCTTTTTTACCCTACCAATCGTAACATGCTATGTTCCAACAACCATCCTGGGTCAATGGTATTCAACTGTTAATTGGATCTCTTTTATGTCGACACCATGTAGGACATAAGAAAAAGATGATTGAGTAATTGGATTTTTGGATTTTCAATGGAACCATTGTGAATGTATTCTCTAATTCGACATTTTTTTTATAAAGTGGTTGGTTGCATTTTTATTATTGGGAAAAAAATTACATGCTTCTAATAAGTGTTTGGTAGAATGTTTGAACATATTAAATGCATTGTGTTACTAATATTATCGATGTAATATTCAATATTTTTACAATCAAGATTCTGATGATGAGTGAGATGTCCACCATCTACTATTACACCCCACTACGATGTCAAGTTGCGAGCTTGTTTATAAATGAGAACATCTCAGAGATGAAGCATACCAAGAATGGTTAAAAAAAACACTTATTCAATTCCCACTACGTCCTGAGTTGCCAATTCAAAACCTCTATGGTAACACCAGTTCTTCACATGTTGGGGACAAAGGAAATCATATAGAGGTTGGTATGAATGATTTCTTGTGGGATACCCAAGCCATGGAGAGAATGTTGTTAGATGCATTCCAGAAAATGAACTAGGGGATGACATTGATTTCATAGATACCTTATTTGAAATCCTGAAATATGATTCCAACATCGCTCTCTTTGGTCTAGTACAGGGGTCAAAATCTACCCAACTAGGGACAACAATGCTACTGTACAACTTGGAATCAATGTATGGTATGTCAGACACATGTTTCTAGACACTTTTGAGGTAAATAACCATTAAGTTCCCTAATTTTTAAAGGAATTTTGTCACACAATGAATGAAGAAAAGGGTTGATTTTATTCATGCTTAATGATAGTGTACATTTATATTGTCCACTCATTGTAGATTACTCAAAGATAAGGTACTTCCAAGTGATAATGTCTTGCCCGATAGTTACACAGAGGCAAAGAAAATGTTGAAAATGTTGGGTGTTGAGTACATACCATACCATGCATGTCTAAACTATTGTATTCTATACATAAATGAATATTCAAACAAAGAGATATGTCCATAATGTGGGCATGGTAGGTACCATAAATAAAATAAAATAAAGGGTAAGGCACACAGTCCTCCTCATAAGATATTGAAGCACATGTCTATAATTATAAGGATTCAAAGGCTCCTACATTGCAAAAAATTAGCCACGTTGCAGGGGTGGCATGCCTCATATAGAAGTGATCCAAGAGATATGTGAATCCTAATAGATTCAATAGCCATGAAGTAGAGGATACATGGCCTGATAAATTCAAGGATGAAGTACATAGCCTACAATTGAGCATAGCTATGTACGGGTTTAACATGTATTTCCTCCAAAACACTAACTATCATGTTTGGCCAGTGGTAGTGATCAATAAAAATATCCCACCATGGTTGTCTGTGAATAAAGAACATCTTATGTTGTCTCTTATAGTTATGGGTAGAAGACAAGTGAAGAGAATTGATGTCTACCTCCAACCATTGATCAATGAATTTAAGAAATTATGGGAAGGGACACATGTGTATGATGTATCAAGACCCCTTCCAATGGAGAGGTCTTTTACGTTGTATGGTATATGTGCATACACCATGCACGATTATCCAAGACTAGGAGTTTGCTCTGATAAGCATGTTGATTGATTTTTTTATATCTGTAATGTTATTTGGCATACTTCATTTGGTGAAACCATATTTTTTACACTAACATGCTTTGTATACGATAACRTTGTAGGTCTTATAACTGTTGATTATTTGGGTTGGTTTTCATTGATGTCAACCCTTGAATAAAGTCTGGGAGAAAATTTCGGTAGCACAAAGGTTTRGGCAATGGACCCAAGTTTGTTTGAYGGATAATGGTATRAGTTTTGATATATTTGCAGGTAAGAATATTCTATATGGATAGTACATGTCATGTCATTTCCAGTGGTATGTGGCACGTCACATAACTCCTCACGGTTAGAGAGTTATGGCCATSTGAAGTTGGAGAACCCTCATGAGTCATCTAGAAGCCCCAAAAAGTCAAAGTAGTCAAATTGGTTTAAGAGATCTTAGAAGGTAAATAATAAAGTGAAGTGATGAGTGTACTATAATTCAAAGTAAATACAAAAGAATTTGTTTAAATAATAAAGTTAATGGAGAAATTACTAAGTGGACAAGTGGTTAGAAGTAGGTTAACCCTAAAATAAGGAAAGTGGGTTAAGATGGTTAAAAGGTAACCCCTTGAGGAAGCTACATGAAAGTATAAATAAAAGGCAAGGCTCTCTCATTTTAATCACACTTGAGCATATTGAATATCTGCATGTGACTAAGGTAACTAAATGATATCTAAGCCGAATTTTAGAAGGAAGGTGAAGTAAAGAAGGCTGAAATTCAAGGGAGGATAAATTCTTTTGATGATGCTTTCTAAGGTATGTTATTTACAGGTCATCTCACCATTTTCGCAATAACCTTTTTTCTAGAATGATTCAGATCATGAAATTTGGAGGCCATTAAGGAAACATATCCAAGTAGTTGTGATACAAATTTCATATTGTGGGTCATTGTATTTTTGGAGTTACGGAAAATAGGGTTTGTGGTTAGTCCTGAAACTAGTCTAAAATATGTGTTTTGGGTAAAAATGTAATAACTTATTCATAACAGATCCAAATTTAGTAAGACCAAATGTATTCGTTAGAGTACAGTCTGTAGTATTTTGTGTACAATTTTCAAATCCATACAACAAATATTCTATGTGGGGAATGATCTACAAGTTCACTTTCTAGAATAAGCCAGAATTCAACAAGTTATGTGATCATATACACTAGGTCTATTACAAAGTTACAAATCAGATTTGGATAATGAAATTGATGAGGGATTTTGGTTGAGGTACATGTTGGGTACATGGTTGAGATAAGTAGTTGATGAGTTGGCACATACATGAGGTGTATAGTTGATGATGTTGTTACATCTTGATGAGTCATAGTTTATGTGTATTTGATGCATGATTGGTACATATTTGGTGCATGGTTGATACACTCGTTGATGATACAGGTTGAGGTATAGGTTGTTGCATGGTTGATGCACTTCTTTATGGTATAGATTGATTATAGGTTGCTTGGTACAGGTTGATGCATGGTTGATGCACTTGTTTATGGTACAGGTTGATTACAAGTTGATTGGTGTAGGTTGTTATAGTGGTATAGATCACAGTGATAGTGTGATAGTGGTTCCATCATTCTACTTCTACGTCAAGGCAGTTGTACGGGGCAAGGATAGGTGGTTGTAGCCACTTTTCGGTTGTAGCCAGAGAGCATATGGGGTTGTGGCCTCCTTCTGGTTGTAGCCAGAGAATTGGGGATTTGGAGCTTCCCTCAGGTTTTAGCCTGAGAAACTAGGGGGTTGGTGCCTCCTTCCAATTGCAGCTGGAAAACAAAGGAAGCAAGTGCTTCCAATGAATGTAATTCTTCAAGACATATAATAAAAAGCATTATGTGGTTTTCTCTTGCTTTGGGTTTTCACGTAAAAACACTCGTGTACTGTGCATGTGTATGATTGCTCATTTGTTCATTGTTTATTTAATATGCAATTATTGGATGATAATGATACATTGATATAACACTTTCATTTTATGGTGAAAAAAGATTAAATTTCTCTATTATTGATTCACCCCCCTCTCAATAATCAAACAATTGGTATCGGAGTCGATTCCTTCATAAATCAGTTTAACCATTGAAAGGTAGATCATGGAGAACAATGACATGTATAAAAATGGAATACCATAGTTTGATGGACATAAGTATGCATTTTGGAGCAGAAGGATGAAAACATATATACAGGCACAGGGATTTGAAATTTGGCAATCAGTTGTAGATGGATACAAAGAACCAACAGTTCTGACGACAGATGAAAGAGAAATAAATCTCGGTCATAATAATTCCAAAGCCACAAATGCACTTTGAATGGTCTTTGTGAATCAATATTCACCAAAGTTATACATTGTAAATCTGTTAAAGATATTTGGGACAAACTTCAAAATATTTATGAAGGAGATTCAAAAGTCAAAGCAACAAAGCTTCAAATTTACAGAGGTCAATTCGAACAACTAAAGATGAAGTTGAAAATATTGCAGCTTATTTCTTACGAGTTGATGAAACAGTAAATGCAATCATAGGATTGGGAGAAGAAATCAAAGAATCTGTAATTTTCAAAAGGTATCAAGATCTCTTACTATGATATTTGACCCTAAGATATCAGCACTAGAAGAAAGAGCAGATATAGACTCAATAAGCATGGACGAACTGCATGGAATCTTCACAGCATATGAAATGAGAACTGAACAGGAAAATCCAGACAGAAAAAAAACAGCTTTCAAAGCATCAAAAAGGTCAAAGCAAAAGGGAAAGAAAAAGGAAAAATAACATAGTAGTGGTAGTGACATATCATAAGATGATGAAGAAGTGGCCAACTTTGTCAAAAGATTGAACAAGGGAACCAACGGAAGATATAGAGGTAAGTTTCCTTTTATTTGTTTTAGTTGTGATGGTATTGGTCATTTTGCTGACAAATGTCCTCATAAGAAAAAATAAGAGGAATGATGAAAATTACTCAAATAGCAAACAAACATATAAAGGCAAAGGAACCACAAAGAAAGTTTTCAAGAAATTCTTATGCACCAAATAAGACATCTCATCATCAAATGAAGATGAAGTCAGTGACAGTGAGACAGAAAGAGTTCTATTCATGGAAGTAGAAGACTCTGAAAAAGAATACACCAAAGAAGAATATGAAGAGGTAGAAGTTGACTACCGAGAAGAATTGTTGTGTGCCATAGAAGTTATAAGAAGAGAAAATAGGAAAAACAAGAAGCTACAAGCAGAACTAGACAAGAAAGAAGACACTCGGGAACTAGAACAAATGATCACAAATTTGAAGGTTCAAATAGAAGAAGATAAAAGAATTGAAGAAGCACTCAAAGAACATCTAGAAGAAAGAGACATGATCATTGAAAATTGGAAGCAAATATTGTCACATTAAGAAAGGATCTTCAAAAGAAAAATATGCAGAACAACTCAAAAGTTTTGGATGACATTATCAGCAGTCAAAAACCTCATCATGACAAGTTCAGACTTGGATACAATCAGACAGAAAAGGGATCAAGCTCCAAAACAACAGAATAAGAAACATATCCAAAAAGTTGTGTAGAAACAATTAAAGGGGATAGGAATATCTACAAGGAATATTACAGGGACACTCCTCCACCGAGAAGATTCAGATTTCAGAATCAACAACCAACAGATAGGCCTCAGGAAGAAGAAGGATTCATAAGAGAAACTACTTTCAGAAGATCTTCAACTCCCAGGTATCAAACTATCCTTTTTGGTTTATGTTATGCATGTAATAATTTTGGACATAAATCTATGAATTGTAGAGCTAACAGGAGGAACATAAACAACCTTGAAAGTCATACACAAAAGCGTTATCCAAGAAGGCCTAGTGAAACACAAAGAAGACGTTACAACATGTTTGAATCATTGAGCACTAAAGTGGAATGCTACAAGTGTAACAAATTTGGACACATGGACAAAGATTGCAGAATGACAATTCCTCCTAGAGAACCACAACATAACAACAACAGTCACAAACAGGAACCTCAGAAGAGAACATGGATAAGAAAGCAGAATCAGTATAGAAATGAAGAATGTGCACTCGTTCTACAAGCTAAGAAGAAGAAACGTGGTTGGTATGTTGACAATGGTTGTTCAAAACACATGACATGTGATAAATAAAGGTTTCTTACATTAAGAAAGGAAAGAGATGGATCAGTCTCCTTCAGAAATGATGATTCAGCGAAAATCATTGGAAAAGGCACAGTCAGAATTGGAAACAAGAGTAACAAGGCAGAAAATGTTCTATTAGTATAAGATATGAAACATGATCTTCTAAGTGTGAGTCAAATGTGTGACCAAGGTCATAAAGTTACTTTCGATTCACAAAAGTGCGAGATAAGAAAAGAAGGTTTAGGAAAATTGATTGCAACAACTACAAGAACTTCAAGCAACATATATGTACTAAGTGAAATTGGAAATGAAAAGTGTTTTCTAGGAAAGGAGGATGAAATTTGGCTATGGAACAGAAGAATGGGTCACATACACTTTGATAACCTTGTCAAAGTTAGCAAAAAGGAAGCAGTTAGAGAAATGCCCCAGATTACGAAACCAACCAACACTTTATGCAAGAAATGTCAACAAAGAAAGCAAACAAAGACTAGGTTTAAATCAAAAGAATATTCAATGACAAGACCACTAGAAATTGTGCATACTGATCTAGTTGGACCAACTACAATGAAGGGTTTAAAAGGTGATAAATACTTTATGTTATTAGTTGATCATTTTACAGAATGACTGCAGTTTGCTCTCTCATGAATAGTATTTTATTAATTGAAGTTTATGTTGATGATATTATTTTTGGAAGCAATGATGGCAAGTTAAGCCAGAAATTTGCAAAGGATATGCAGAATGAATTTGAAATGTCATTACTCAGAAAACTATCCTTCTTTCTGGGTCTTCAGATATGTCAAAGCAACCAAGGAATTTTTATTTCTCGAACTAAGTATATCAGAGAAATGCTAAAGAAGTTCGGAATGGAAGATTGCAAACCAGTTACCACTCCTATGCAAACCAATTGCAAATTGAAAAAATATGATGATTCAAAGTCTACAGACTAGAGGCAATACATGTCAATGATTGGTAGCTTACTATATGTAATGTAGGCAGTTGGACAGGTGGCACGATTTCAAGCATCACTAAAGGAATCACATGTATTAGCAGTGAAGAGGATTTTCAGATATCTCAAAGGAACAGAAGATTTTGGATTATGGTATCCAAAAGGAAAGGATCTATCACTTATTTCCTACACAGATGTAGATTGGGCAGATTGCATTGATGATCGACGAAGCACCAGTGGATCATCATTCTACTTGGGTGAGTGTTTAGTATCATGGTTAAGAAAGAAACAATCATCAGTATCCTTATCTACAGATGAGGCAAAGTATATTGCAGTAGCAACATGTTGTACACATGTTCTATGGATGAAACAAACTTTTATAGATATAAAGGTTGAGTATGATTATGTCATTCCAATCTATTGTGGTAATACAAGCGCCATCAGAATCTCAAAGAACTCAGTGATGCACTCCAAGACGAAGCACATTCCAATAAAGTATCACTTTCTACGGGAACAGGTTGCAGAGAAGAACATCAAAGTTGAATATGTGGGCACAAAAGAACAAGTGGAAAACATATTTACAAAACCGCTTCCAAGAGAAGCCTTTCAGTATCTTTGCCAGAGACTCGAAGTAATTTCTACTCCAAAATGAATGCTTTTGAATGTTTATCTTATATGTCTTAGGTCTACACGAGGAAGCACCATAAAGAGGACAATTTGGGTTGGGAGATCATATTCAAGAAGAGTTTAGTCAGGGGGAGTATCCCCACGGACAGTTCAGTTAGGAGGAGCATCCCCAGATGGAAAGATACATTTGTCATTGATGACAAAGGGGGAGAGATTTATCATATGCAGGCTTAGAGAAAGAGCACAGAGGCATGGTTCCAGGAGGATCGATAATCACATGGGGAGCATGAGTGATATGACTTCAGTATTGTATCAGAGTGTTGCCATCAATTCCAAAGGGGGAGATTGTTGATTATTTGGGTTGGTTGTCATTGATTTCAACCCTTGAATAAAGTCTGGTAGCAATTTCGTTAGCACAAAGGTTTGGGAAATGGACCTAAGTTTGTTTGATGGATAATGGTATGAGTTTTAATATATTTGAGGGTAAGAATATTTTAGATGGATATTACATTTCATGCCATTTTCAGTGGTATGTGGAATGTCACATAACTCCTCACAGTTATAGAGTTATGGCCATGTGAAGTTGGAGAACCCTCATGAGTCATCTAGAAGCCCCAAAAGGTCAAAGTAGTCAAAGTGGTTTAAGAGATTTTAGAAGGTAAATAATAAAGTGAAGTGATGAGTGTACTATAATTCAAAGTGAATACAAAAGAAATTATTTAAATAATAAATTTAATGGAGAAATTACTAAGTGGACAAGTGGTTAGAAGTGGGTTAACCCTAAAATAAGGAAAGTAGGTTAAGATGGTTAAAAGGTAACCCCTTGAGGAAGCTACATAAGTATAAATAAGAGGCAAGGCTCTCTCATTTTAATCACACTTGAGAATATTGAATATCTACATGTGACTAAGTTAACCAAACAATATCTAATTCAAATTTCAGAGGGAAGGTGAAGTAAAGAAGGCCGAAATTCAAGGGAGGATAAATTATTTTGATGATGTTTTCTAAGGTGTGTTATTTACAGGTCATCTCACCATTTTCGCAATAACCTTTTTCTAGAATGATTCAAACTGTGAAATTTGGAGGCCATTGAGGAAATATATCCAAGTAGATGTGATACAAATTTCAGCTTGTGGGTCATTGTAATTTTGGAGTTACACATCATGGAAAATAGGGTTTGTTGTTAGTCATGAAACTAGTTTAAAATAGGTGTTTCGGGTAAAAACGCCATAACTTCTTCATAACATATCCAAATTCAGTAAGACCAAATGTATTGGTTAGAGTACAGTCTGTAGTATTATGTGTACAATTTTTAGATGCATACAACAAATATGTTGTGCGGGGAATGCTATATAAGTTCACTCTCTAGAATAAGTTAGAATTCAATAAGGTATGTGATCATATACATCGGGTCTATTACAGAGTTACAAATCATATTTGGATGATGAAATTGATGAGGGATTTTGGTTGAGGTACATGTTGGGTACATGGTTGAGACAGGTAATTGATGAGTTGGCACATACATGATTTGTATAGTTGATGATGTTGGTACATCTTAATGAGTCATAGTTTATGTGTATTTGATGCATGTTTGGTACATATTTGGTGCATGGTTGATGCACTTGTTGGTGGTACAGGTTGAGGTACAGGTTGTTGCATGGTTGATGCACTTGTTTATGGTACAATATGATTACAAATTGTTTGGTACAAATTGATGCATGGTTGATGCACTTGTTTATGGTACAAGTTGATTACAGGTTGATTGGTACAGGTTGTTACAGTGGTTTATCTCACAGTGATAGTGTGACAGTGGTTCCATCATTCTACTTCTACATCAGGGTGGTTGGGCAGGGCAAGGATAGGTGGTTGTAGCCACCTTCCAGTTGTAGTTGGAGAACATAGGGGGTTGTGGCCTCCTTCTGGTTGTAACCAGAGAATTGGGGAGTTGGAGCTTCCCTCAGGTTGTAGCCTGAGAAACTAGGGGGTTGGAGCCTCCTTTCAGTTGCAGCTGGAAAACAAAGGAAGTTGGTGCTTCAAATAAATGTAATTCTTCAAGACATATAAGAAAAAGCATTATGTGGTTTTCTCCCTCTTTGGGTTTCCACGTAAAAACATTGGTGTATTGTGTATGTGTATGATTGTTCATTTGTTCATTGTTTATTTACTCTACAATTATTGGATGATAATGCTACATTGATATAACACTTGCATTTTATGGTGAAAATGGATTAAATTTCTCTATTATTGATTCACCCCCTCTCAGTAATCCAATAGTAACAAAAGGGTATCATGGATATAAATGTTGTAGACCTTTTATAAAATCTAGGTGGTCCAACCACCTACAAAATCTAGTGTACAATTGTTAGAGGGTATTTGTCCCAAAATACCACCTTTATAGAAGAGTTGCATCTACTTTCAATGGTGAACTAGAGAGAACTTGAAGACTTGAAATAATGACACCAACATATTGGATTAGGGCATATGACACAAAGAAGGAGAAGGAAATGGTAGAATTGTTTGATTCAAATGGGGAACCTGTGTTCGATTATCCTGGATTTTTTGACACCTATGTTGAGAAAATTCCCATTGGGATGAAAAGAAAATTTGTGTTTTATGAGATTTCGTATTGGGAGCATATTAAGAGTGGCCACTTACTAAATCACATACATATATTTAAAAATGTTTCATCTTCTTTATGGAGGCACATATCATCAAATAAAAACGACACATTGGTTGTTATGAGATATCTTATTGCTTCAAATACTAAAAAGAGACATTGGCCAAGAAAAGAAACTAGAGGAGAGGTTGGTCCCTCTTGGTATTTTAAAGAAGGTGATGTCCCATTGATTTTGAAGAAAGATAATCTTTTTATTGCAAAGGATGTTATAATAGGTCTAAATGAACCTTCTTTATATGGGTTGACTCTATGACGTTGCTTCACTATAGAAGGGAATTTTTCACGGTTGAAATCACATGACCATATGAACTTTATAAGGGTGTGTATGTTGAATAAATTATTCTTATTCTATATTGTCTATAAAAATATGTTATGCTCTCACAGTTTATGGCAATTATTTTTGTGCAAGTATATTTTGTATTGTCATTATCCTTTACTTATATGTGGTTGTGTGAACCATAACTTCCCCCGGGACCTGTGATGTGCCATACTGAAATTATGTGCATTTTTTCATTGGATCAAATGAAAGGAGATTCATATGGCTAGCATTCCACGGTGGCATCGAGAGATAGCCAAGATTATTTGTATGTTTGAAAAGGAACTTCCCACAAGTTTTATGGACCTGCAAATCCATCTTTGAATTCACCTACCTGATGAGGTTGAATTACTTGGAGTGCTCTCATGTCATTGGATGTTCTTCTTAGAGAGGTACATGAAAAAAGTGAAGGGGTTTGTTTGACAAAGGGTAAAACCATATGGCTTTGTGGTAGAGGGGTACATAGTATATGAGTAGTTATATTATTTCGGTGAGTACATCAAGTAAATTAACGACACAACAGGGGAAGTTGTTTGGGACAACCTTCAATATGGGGACAAAAGGGAAGGGGATCTACTCCAAACAAACAGAAAAATGTCCTTGATAAAGAGTAAGTCACTTATATGTTTTCAATTTAGTACAAAGAAATTATTTATATTGAAGTTGATAATAAATATTTGATCTCATGCAATTCGTTTTGAATTCTTGTATACATCAATGAATTTAGAAATTGATGCCATCAATAAATTTGTTATTTAAGTTGATAATATATATTTGATCTCATGTTATTTGTTTTGAATTTTTGTATACATCAACGAATTTAGAAATTGATGCCATCAATATATTCGTTCTTTACAACACGGAGGCAACGTGACCATGGGTCGTGTTGTATGAAGGTAAAACAAGGAAATGAGACATTGATATGAAGGCATTCAAACGGTTGAATGGTAGAAGCATGCCTTATCATGATTATTTAAAAGAAAATATGCCAAAAATATGTCCCAACAGTTTGGTGGTTGACCAGATACAAGAGAAATATGTTGTGTTTGGTCATAACCCACATGGAGAAGATAGGCATGCACTAAACATAGGGATCATGTGCAACAACTCTATAATAACCTCTATAAGTATCATGTTCTATTTATAATATTGCACATTTGAATTGTAACATGTATTATGTTTTTATTAATGCTTGGGTTATTAGACATATGACACCGTCCTTTGTTCAATTTTTTACAAGTGCATTTGTTATCATCTATGTGGGAATATGGACATTATTTTTGCACTGAGTATGCTAATGATGGACACATCACACAAGATTGTGGAGTGGAGGTCGATTTCGACCAATATAGTCATGCTAGCCATTTTTATTAAAACCTAACAAAGGGGAAGTTAGGTTACATCATAAGATACAAGAGATCGAGCAAGTGGACTTCTCATTGTTTCAATGTGTTTTTTTGTTGCAAGTGGTGAGATCCTTTGACCAAAGAAATGTATAGGAAGATTGTGATAGTGGGATAATATGTATTAACTCTAAAAAAATGTGGGTTGAAACTAAGGAGCCTTATGTTTTCCCAAAACATTGCAACCAAGTTTTTTTTTAACCAAATGTGTTGGATGGGGATTGGTGGTTCGTATTGAGACGTGATCCAAGATCTAAACAACTTTTTGAGAACAACAATGTTACGAAGCCAAACAAGGAAGATAATCAGGGTGATGGCAACGAAGACTGATTAGTAAATGTTTTGTTTCAACATTTATATTATGGATGTGTCATTTTATTATGGGTATCTATAATGGCCAATTATATTTTTTTCTTCATTTTATAATTATGTTGGATATAAAAAGTTAACAACCATTTACAACCACCATATTAAAAATACATTAAATAGTACAAGCATAAGATGTGGTTTTGATATATTTTTATTATCATATATATTGTTTATTATAGAAAAATTATGCTGTACTTATTAACATATGTTTATGTTAACCTTTCAATTACTAAGCATTAATTGAGATATCACAAAGTTGGCAACGTACAATAGTGAAGATTTATTTTAAATTATATTTTATTTAGCAAAAAAAATGAAGATATTAAAAAAACAAACCTCAAAATTTGTATTATTTGAAAGAATCAAAATTCAAATAAATATATACTTACTTTGATGGAACTTCTAAGGACAATTCCAACAAAATAATTTTGTGCAACATCTATGAGTTCTAGAATCACACTTGTGGTGTTGGCATTACCAACTTTGATGGCATTCCCAACCTTAACTAGCGCAAGTATCATGGCCTTCACCTATTCCACCCCATCATTTAGTTTTATAATCATATAAACTTATATTAATAATTATTTTTACATTCTCTTTGAGATAAGTGTCAATATAGGAAGGACATGGAAATTCTAAAATAGTTTTTTTCTAGAGCCTAGTGAGAATTAAAGAAAATTTTAATGATCCATACTTATCTAAAAGTATAGAAACCTTTGTCAATTTTACTTATTCTTAAAATACTAATTATAAAATGTAAGGTGATATTCGTTTTTAATAGAAGATTCATAAAGTTATTGTTAGAGTAAAAAAATATGAGAATGTTTCATTAAAAGTGTATAGATCAAAATGTATTATTACTCTCTCTATTTAGTATTTTAAATTTAATAGAATAAATTTTATATATTATAATAGTTGGATAATATATAATAAAAAAAATCTTTGGAAAAATTAAATACTAATAAAATATAATAATTTTGATTTTAGTAAACAATTATATTATAACTTTGTCTTGTAATCTTTGAATAATAAAAATTAAAAAAAATAACATCCTTATTACATCATCGTTATTATTATAATATATGAAAAAGAAGAAATTATTCAAATCACAATCATTTCACTCATCATATTTAAGTATGGCATTGTTTAATTGTTCTATGTTTTCCCCCTCCTTGTCGAAATTTGGCAACATAATCCATATGAAATTACAACTTTATGTTGTTTAAAATGCAGAAATGAATGCAGAAATGGATTCAGCATGCTGAAAAACCCCTGGAGCACTCGGATTATACATATTTGTTGACCAAAATTTGGTCATCTATATTTTCTCACTCTTGGATTCATAAAAAAATGATATCAAAATAAGTAATTTTTTGAGAGATTATAAGCCCATGGTGTAGCCCTCATTCTCAATTTTTCCACACATTTTTCGGATCCGAAATCCAAGTTCATATGCTCAAGATATCTAGGTTTTTGTTTAAGAATTAATAAACGCTTCTTCGATGTGGAATAAAGCTAATTTATTCCAAACACATCAAAATATTTTCAGGCCCAAGACCCTGGTTTTCTTCAATTTTCTCGGGTCCAAGACCCTTAGCTTTCTTCTATTTCACAGGCCCAAGACCCTTAGTTTCGTCTTTCTTCACGGGCCCAAGACCCCAACTTCTTTTTTCTTTTTCTTTTTAAGTAAAAGGCGAGTCCTATTATATTATAGCTTCAAAAAGGAATACATATGACATGCAGGTGCCAGTTGTCCTGCCTATGCAAGAAACCAAGACAGTTGGCCTGCCCACAATAGCATGCAAAATCAAAGAGTTCGTTGCGCCACCCTGCCCGAAGGAAACCAGGGTGCATGTTCATTATCAACAACAGTTTAGTAAGGTCTATGCTAATGCTAACCATGCTAACAACTGAAGAGCTACAACTCTGGTAAACAACAAAAGAAATAGAGTTGGAATTCACGCAAAACATAAGAACCTATTCCCTGGAGTCCTCGCAGTTGTCCTTCACCTTTCCGCTGCTGGCTAGAATGACATAGGGCTGAGCACAGGTTGGACATTGTCACCGAGGTGTGACACTGGAGTAGGCTATGTAAAGCATGTCCAAGCGTTGGCTAACACGGACGGCTCTGAAAATTTGATCATCCACCAGGCTTCGGACCTCAAATATCATATTCAGGTGCTCCGGGTGAAGGAGTGGTGTCGAGGGTGGTGACTTTGGCTTGGCATCTGTTTCCCGGTGACCCTGCTTCTTCCTTTGCGGCTGCGAGTCAGTGGTTCTTTCCAACAGCTCCTCCTCTACCAGGCAAGTGGTGAGCTCTTCGTTAGGAGTGTCGTTGGGACCTGAAGTGTCTCTCGAACAAGGCGATGTCGCTGCTTCTCCAATATGCGTCGGGGGGTTCCAATTATCTGGAACAATAAACATTCTACTCTCAGAAAAGTCCAGTGGGAGCTCCATGTTTGAGATCTCTTCGACGAAGGTTCTGGGGGGCGAGCTCATTACTATGGTTTCCCGACATCGCCTTTTCTTGGCTAGGAGCAGAGCCCGCTTGAATCTCTTGTGTCACTTCCTCCTAGAGTCAGCCGCATACCAGTCGGCTCCCCTGCGAGGCCTCCCCCTCGCTCGCGGAATAGCGAGAGTGAGGATCAATGCCAGGGTGTCGCTTTCACTGTTGTTCCTGCTCTGCTCAGCAAGCTTTGAATGCACTCTAAGAGTTCTGGTAAGGTGGGTAATGGCATAAATTATGGTTGCAGCCATTAAAGCCGAGAGCTTAATGCTCTGGTTGGCCGGCCTGAGCTCGCTCGTGAGAGGCCCCATCGATAAACAGAGGCCGACGGAGGTAAGAACCTTCATAAATAACTTATGGTGTGAGGTGAGATCCATCATAAATGACCTCTCCCTGCGCGCCTCCACGTGCCTCTTCCTTTCTGCGTGGCACCCCATCCGGGGAAGACCCCAACTTCTTCTTATTATATTCATTTAAGACTATAATAATAACTCACCCCTACCCCTATCCACACTTAGATTATTTTCTCCATTTGTCTTACTCATCCCACACCGCGATCACTATACCCACCACACTCCT
>ML784845.1:368847-413088 GCA_009831015.1 Picea engelmannii
TGTTCAAAAGGGGAACAAAAGGATACTACAACCACTAC
Source organism: Picea engelmannii (assembly GCA_009831015.1). Classification (NCBI taxonomy): domain Eukaryota; kingdom Viridiplantae; phylum Streptophyta; class Pinopsida; order Pinales; family Pinaceae; genus Picea; species Picea engelmannii. Next base: position 368,886 of record ML784845.1, read on the forward strand.
AGCCTCGGCCCAAGCACCTTCTATCCAACAGAAGCAGGTCAACAAGGTTGCAGTAAAGTGCAAAGATTCCTTCTGCACATCTTCCTCTCATGTTTCTTGACTTGTTGAGCAGCCTCAACCGCAACAGTTTCGTGACAGATTTCCACAAACTAAGAAGTGTGATGTCTCCAACAAGACAAACAGCTTACCAAGATGCAGATTCAACAAATGCTTTTCCCTCTCCCCCGGGAACTCAACGCAATGGATACCATTTCTTCCTAAGGAGGTGGGATTGATCCAGGTGGATATTGGTGGCCACCCACCATTTCCAAATGGCTCAAAACAGTTTTCTGGCCATTTTAGCAATTTACTATTTTTAGCAGGTTTTAACTTCCGGGGCCATTTTGAGGGTCCAAATGAAGGTTTTTTGAGATCGAGGTTCTCAAAGATAGATGAAGGCATAGTTGATCCCCCAAAATGAATCTCCTCGACAATACCTTTCCAACTAGCTATCACACGCCTAAAACAGAGATCGTATGCAAAAGTTATGACCCCAGGAAGTTGATGCACTCACTTACCCAAACGGGGCCCACATGACTTTTGGTGCTTCATCTCCTAGTGTTAGGTTTTTGGATGTATAGGACTTTTGGCATTCCCATTTATTGTAAAAGTACCTCTAGAGCCTCATTGTAATCATCTTCTTGCGAATGCGAATAGCCGTCGCAGCTCTTCTCAGAGATAAGTTGCCACCATTCTAGCGAGTCTTTCACTCTGTATTTTTACAGTCTCTGTACATTTCTCTGATTAATAGAAATCGTGTATTAGTGTATATCTGTGTTTATGGTTGCATCTCTAATACATTTCTGTTATATTATTGAATATCTTCAATATCTCTGTGCATTTCTTTATTATATCTCCGCTCTCATTTCGAGCCGAAAATAATTCGGATCAGACAGTGTCAAGATAATAAGACGCAGGCACCTAATATCCTCTCTATCAAATGAACGTATCTGTAGCTAACCACTAGGAACCTGGAACTCTGAAGAGGAATGAATTTATGGATGGAAATATCTCTACACATGTGCCAACTAGGTCTCTTCTACAACACCATGCAATAGCTCAGAGAACTTTGGCAAAGCCTCCCCCCTCCTAGACAACCCAATGATGAAATAAACATCATCCTTCATGGGATGATACAACGAATCAGACTAACCCTGAATGCATGTCATCCACCATCCCAACAACGGATCAACTATTCTAACAAAAAAGAGTCCTCCCTGGGGGATGTACCTTCCTCATAAAACTAGAGGAGGACAACATCCATTAAAAGGGCATGTGTCTGTTGTGAAATAGTGTGAGGGAACAACTCCCTCTCCCTCTCCCTCTCCCTAGCCTCCAACTCACAAAAAAATGTGTATGTTTTGACATGTTGTTGTTGCTCCTCCTCTTGTCTTCATTGTATTTGATTCACATACAAATATTTTTAGACACACACACACATAAAATAAATTCAAATGATAAAAAGCACACACATATATAACTTGTATTTAAAAAATCTAGAAAAGTAATCGGTGTGCCTAAAACAATATCTACGCACTGTCAATGATGCTCTATACCAGACAAACAACACCACGATGTGGTGTTGTTACTAACACGCACTGATACACCATGTTTCTTGTTGCACCACCACATATTTGTGAAATAATTGGTTTGGTGTCGTGCTCTTTACAACACCAGTGTGTTTTTTGAACCTAAAGGCATCGTTAGGTTAAATTGTTTTATAACAACTTAAGCGGTGCAATGTATTAATATGAACGCACTGGTGCCACTTTGTTATTGTATTATCGACATTATGTTTTGTGGTACGTTGGGTTGTGTAGAGAACCGATAATGGGGCATCCAGCGAAACACCCGGGCATGCCAAATCATTCAATATTTTCCTAGTGTAGTTCTTTTAATTGCATCGGTTCATTTCGTTAACAAATACGCATTGCGACACTAAAATTTATTACATGGAAAATTATCGGTGCACTTTGTTAAACTAAAATCATTGGTGCACCAATTCTACCACAACACCAACATGTTGTTTAGTGGTGTGTTGTCTTTAATAACACACCGGAGACAGGGCCTCACAAAAGATACACCACTATGTTTATTTTTCAAATGTTATCATGGTGTGTATTGTTAGAGTTTACGCACCATTTCTCCACGCTTATTGTCACATTTTCGAGTATTTTAGTGGTGTGTCATATTCGATGCACCGCCAGGTATTTTAGTGATACGCCGAATACGACACATTGCGTTGATAGATTATGAAATATTTTTCATAGTGTCATTCTCTTTACAACATTGGTGCGCTTGTTGGACCTATGTGCACCACCAGGTTAACTTGTTTTTTCACAACTTAAGCAGTGTGATGTGTCACTACTAACACACGGGTGCTACCGTAATATTGGAGCATCGATGTTTTGTTCATCTGTTAATCTATGTACCGGTGCACTTTGTTAAACTAAAATCACTAGTGTGCCAGTTCTACCAAAGCATCGACATGTTTTTTAGAGGTGTGTTGTCTTTAATAATGCACCGAAGACAAGGCCTCACAAAAGATGCACCACTTTGTTTATTTTTCCGTAAGGTAGCATATATGCTTGGTATGATTTGGAGGCTGATTGCGATGATTGGTATATGGATAGTTGTAATTTATGGGATGACAACCACTTTCATATTTTATTTGATAACTCTAATCCACCTTCTGTAAAGAGTATCAATGTGACAAATCGGGAGCCAATGATAATTACCAGCGTCCATCCTGCATATTCTACAGTGATATTATTCCCTCCAGATTCTGCTATGACCATTTTCCACTATGTGGATGGATCTTCTTATTTGGATCCACATGACAGGTGTCAGTCTTTGGAGCATCATTTTCAGTTGGTTATTGGGTGTTGATATCTTCCATGTGGGGTTCACATGAGAAATTGGACATGGGACCCTAGTTTACAATGGTGGTTGGGCTACTTTAGCATGGTGGCTTCCATTTCTCAATAGGACCATGGTTCTCTAGTCTACTTCAGCATTGTGGTCAACAGTTATCCATGGGACCCTGGTATATGGTTGTACATCAAGCGTTGAGGACAACGCTTTCATAATGGGGATGGAATGTAAGGTAGCTAGAGAGGTAGTGGGGGAGGGGGCGGGGGGGGGACAGAGGGCCCATAGTGATAATAGGGAGGCCATTCAATGTAAGGTGGATTAGGTCCACTATATTATTAATTAAGGCTGACTATGGTAGTTAGATATAATAAATGGGTAATTAGATATAATAAATGTAAGAGGACTTCTTAAAAGGTTCTACTTCTAGAAGATTCCTCCTCTAGAATGTTCTTAGGTGATGGTAGTAATATATAAAGGGGTTCAAGCAATGTAATGGGATATGAAGAGAAGTATTGTATTGTTAGTTGTGGCTCAATAGGAGGATGCCCCCTCAAAGAGGCAAGTGAATAGGAGAGGATCCCTTCCATAACAGGATCCATTGTATGGTTTTGCCCTACCTCAAGGGTTTGGTAATAATAAAGTGTGGTTTATTCTATCTTTCTCTGTGGATCTATTTTGTATTCAATAGTTGTGGTGATTATATGTGTAGATATATTCAGGTTCTTAACATTTTCAAAACCTATCGTGGTGTGTACTATTATCGTTTATGCACCAGTGCTCCATGCTTATTGTTGCACCACTAGGTATTTTAACAGTGTGTCGAATAAGACGCAACACACTAATATAGTATGAAATATTATACCCGGTGTTGTGCGCTTTACAACACCAATGCGTTTGTTGGACCTATGGGCACTACCAGGTTAAATTGTTTTATCACAACTTAAGCGGTGTGATCTATTACTGCCAACACACCAGTGTTACCCTAATATTGGAGCACCAATGTTTTGTTCAGTGGTGCATTGTGAATCATAAAGTATCGGTCATGGGGCATCCAATGAGACTCCCCACTATGCCAAGTTAGTCAATATATGTCTTGGTGCAGTTCTGTAAACAACACCAGTGCATTTGGTTAAAATGGTTGCACCGCTACGTTAAATTTTATGGAACATTAAGTTAGTGGTGCACTTAATTAAATGGAACGTTTCGGTGTAGGGAGAAACTAAGTACACGTCGGATGTGGGGAGCTAGAAAGGATGCATTTCTTTGTTTTCTAAATTAATCGCAATGCTTTTCCTTGAACGACATCAATGTGTACGTTTATATTAGATGCACCGGGGGTGATGCTTGTTGTGAATTTAACATAGGATGCACCACTTCGGGGCAAGTCGATGCGTTCAGGCGCACCGTGAAAAATTGGAAAAACAATTGAAAAAAATGTTGAATTTCAAGCTAAATTCAAATTTTAATTGAATGAAAATGAAAATAAGAAGGTAAGAAAGAATTTACCTAAATTCTTATGTCTCGAGGAGGCATGGTTTCATTATTGAGAGAAAATGAAAATTCATGGTAATTTCCAAAATTTGGAAATGTGTGGAATCTACCAATGGAGCTATCCAAGTTGTGTGCAGAGCCCTGGAAACAAGGCATCTTTGGAAGGAGGGTGAGAAACGATGCTTGTTTGAGAGTTTGGAAGCACGGGATGAAGTGTAACAATGAAAATTGCTTGGGTGTTTTTTTTAACCCTACCGTAATGTGGTTAACAATAGTGATGTGCACTGAGGCATAATGTTCAATGACACTAGTTCACTTTGATTAGAGATGGTTATTTTTATTATAACTTATGACACTGATTTTGAACATTTAAGAACATGTGTGTTGTTTTCTATGTGTGCACCAACGCATATGTACCATAAAGGAACATTAGTAAAAAAACCTCCACAAAAGCCTCTAGCCCCTTGCCTCTACTAACAACCTCTGCTATAAACAGAGAAGGGATATATTTTTGGGGGGGTTCCATAAAAACCTCTACAAAAAGGTGTTCTCCTTGTAGTGTTCTTACTGGAACTAATCAACTCTTGGCTTGGTTGGCACTTACCAATGAGGCCTTTGACTTGCCTTTATGTGAATTGATGATGTATGAATTTCCATCCTTGATTAGTTGGTACCAGTTGGATCTCCGCATAAATATTGGCTCCTTCATATACATGTAGGGGATTCCAAGCACTACTCCACATACGTCAAGGGTTACTACATCCAATTCCACTTCATCAATAAAATCAGCACTTACAACAAATTTAATCTTACTTTGTTTTATTACCTTGATCTTTGCATCCTTGTTTACCTATCCCAATGGTATGGGATAAGATGATCTTGAACCTCCAATCCAAGTTTGATGACCAGATCCGTTGGTATGAGATTATCGTATGAACCGAAGTCAAACACAAAATCTATCTTGGTCTTCTTGACTTGGATCTTGATGTTGAAGATTTTGGTCATCTCCTTCTCTTCACGGTGATGAAGGATACTCATATTCAACTCCTCATGCACTGATGTGAAGACAATCTTCTCATCCACATCAGAATTTATTTTGATTTGATTACTGGATTCCATAGCTAGAATATTATTTTTCTTTGCGTCCTTCTTGCAATTCTTTGTTGGTTGTGGAGCCTGATTATCTTCCTGATTCATAGGTTTTTGTTTTCAATCGTGTTTATACCCCATGAAGACTTTACACCCCAGAATATTGTACACTCCTTCACATGGGGGAGTTCCAGGGGGGCTTGCCCCCCTATGGGGTTCGGGGCAAAGCCCCCGAAGGAAAAATTGCCTTGTAAATGTATATTGTAATTTCATAGTAAATCTAGACCGTTCATTATAAGGTCACAGATCTGACGGTAGAAGTTATGTTAGGGTTTTTTGGCCTAGAAGGAAACCCTCTTTTATGAGGGAAATGCATTTTGGCTATGTATAATTGTGAATATTGTATTCTGAGAGAGGAGATTGTGAGAGAAAGAAGAGAAAGTTACAGCGGGTCTGTTGTAGGTTGTATCCCTTCATTTGCTGGATAATAAAAATGAAGGAACTGAAAATTTCTCTGGTGGACGTAGCCCACACTGGGTGAACCACATATATATGTGTCTCTATTGTATTGTGTATCTTTTGTGTTTTATTTCCACATTTTTTTATTTTATTTCTCTATGGACTTATTTTTTCTGACAACTGGTATCAGAGAAAAAGGTAACTCGCAGGAAAAGAGGGTTCCCAATTTGAGTGGGAGCAATGGCGGAAGATGGAAAGTTTAGGGTCAAGAAATTTAACGGCCAAAACTAGCAGTTAAGGAAGATGCAGATGGAAGATTATTTATATCAGAAGGATCTACTCCTACCATTGGGTGGAATAGAAAATAAGCTGACGACCATGAAGGACGAAGAATGGGAGGTTCTTGACAGAAAGGCACTAGGAACGATATGGTTGAGTTTGGTAGCATCGATGGCTTTCAATATTTCGAAAGAAAAGACAAGGAAGGAGATGATGGATGCATTGGCTAAACTGTATGATAGACCCTCGACGTCCAATAAGGTATTTATAATGAAGATATTATTTAATATGAAGATGTTAGAAGGTGGGTTTATTGCAAATCATTTAAATGAATTTAATACGGTTACTAATCAACTAAGTTTTGTAAAATTGGACTTTGATGATGAGGTCGGGGCTCTTCTAATCTTGTACTCATTGCCAGAAAGTTGGAATGGCTTGGTCATTGTTGCAAGTAACTCTATCTCTGGTTCGAACACTTTAAAATTCAATTATGTTGTTGGTGTTATCCTTAGTGAGGAAATGTGATGGAAAAGCACAGGCAAGACATCAGGTAATGTGTTAAACATAGAGAAAAAGGGAAGACAAAAGGATAGAGGAAAGGGATCAGGAAACCACAGGAACTCTAGGAAGGGAAGATCTAAATCTAGACTGGGAAAGATAGAGTGTTGGAATTGTGGGAAGAAAGGACATCTAAAGAAAGACTGTAGAGCTCCAAAGAAATAAAGAGATGGACAATAGAAGAAAAATCAGGAAGCAAATGTAACAGACGATGTGTTACAAGATGCTTTGATTCTTTCTGTTAATAATATTTCAAGTATTGGGTAGTAGATTCAGGGGCTTCATTTCATGCGACACCCAATAGGAAACATTTTCTAGATTATGTTCAAGGTGATTTTGGACAAGTTCATTTGGGTAATGATGCACCATGAAAAATTGTTGGAATGGGAAAGGTAAAAATAAAGCAAAGGAATGGAAACCAATAGTTGTTGAAAGAGGTAAGACATGTTCCATATCTAAGGAAAATTTTAATTTTAACATGGTAGTTGGCAAGTGAAGGTTGTATATCCATATTTACAGATAAGGTTTGGAAGGTCACCAAAGGATCATTGTTGATAGCAAAAGGAGAGAAGGTAGGTACATTATATTTATGTACTGGTAATACTGACTCTTCTATATATTTAGCTTCTACAGGAGTGGATACAACATTGTGGCATCATAGGCTTGGACACATGAGTGAGAAGGGGATGTATATACTTCACAAAAGAAATTTGTTGCTAGATTTTAAACAAATTGATTTGGATTTATGTGAGCATTGTGTTTATAAAAAGCAAAAAAGAGTCATATTTCTTAGAGTCAGAAAAGAAAAGAAGAGTGAAAGGTTAGAACTTGTGCATACAGATGTATGGGGACCAGCTCAGGTATCATCTCTTGGTGGATTTCATTACTATGTTACTTTTATTGATGATGCAACTAGAAAAACTTGGGTTTATTGCATTCAACAAAAATCTGATGTTTTTTATACTTTTAATAAATGGAAAGCTTTGGTTGAGAATGAGACAGGAAAAAGGTTGAAGTGTCTCATATCAGACAATAGAGGTGAATATTGCAGCAAGGATTTTGATGATTATTGTTCATACCATGGGGTTCGTAGAGAGAATACAGTTCTAGGAACACCATAAGAAAATGATGTGTCATAAAGGATGAACAGGACAATGATGGAGCATGCAAGGAGTATGAGATTACATGTTGGTTTTCCCTTACAGTTCTGGGCAAATGTTGTCGATATTGTTGTTTACTTAATAAATAGAGGACCTTCAAGCTCTTTGGATAGTAGAATTCCAGAGGAGGCATGGACATGTAAAAAGGTAAACTATTATTTTTTGAAGACTTTCGACTGAGAAGCATTTGTCCACATTGATAAAGAAAATAGAACAAAGCTTGAGGAAAAATCCAAGAAATGTACATTTATTGGATACAGTGTTAATGATTTTGGTTATCTCTTATGGGATTATGAAAATCACAAGATCATTAGGAGTAGAGATGTCATATTTAATGAGAAAGCCATGTACAAAGATCAGTTGCAGGGAAAGATACAAGAAAAAGAAAAACCAGAATACACAGTACTTGATGAGATCACTGAAAAATAAATTCCAAAGGTACCAGAATATCAAAATGTACAACAACAGGAGAAACAGGTACCTCAAACTCTTGCAAGTGTTGTTAGAATGTCTACCAGGTTAAGTAGACCCCGTGAACGATACTCTCCTTCATTGTATTATTTATTGTTGACTGATTCTGGTGAACCAAAATGTTATGAAGAGGCAATGCAAATAGACACTAAAAATAAGTGGAAGCAAGGCATGAAAGAGGAAATGGATTCTCTGTAAAATAACCAAACTTGAGATTTGGTTCAGTTGCCTACAAGAAAAAGAGCATTGCAGAATAAATGGGTTTACAAGTTGAAGGAAGAATATGGAGGCAAAAAGTGGTACAAGGCTAGACTTGTTGTAAAGGGGTTTACACAAAATAAAGGTATAGATTTTGATGAAATATTTTCTCTTGTTGTTAAAATGACTTCAATTGGGACTATTTTAAGTCTTGTGGCAGTAGAAGATTTACATCTTGAATAGTTAGATGTAAAAACAACTTTTGTCCATGGGGATTTGGAAGAAGAGATTTATATGCAACAACCACAAGGGTATGAGGTCAAAGGGAAGGAAAATTTGGTATGTAGGTTGAAGAAGAGCTTGTATGGCCTAAAACAAGCTCCAAGGAAGTGGTATTTGAAGTTTGATAGGTTTCTGACAGAACAAGGTTATAGTAGATGTCATTATGATCATTGTGCTTATTTTAAACGGCTAGAAAATGGAAGCTATATTATCTTGTTATTGTATGTAGATGACATGCTTGTTGCGGGTTCTAATATGCAGGATATAAATGTGTTCAAGAAGAAATTAGCTAATTCATTTTCGATGAAGGATTTGGGTGATACAAATAAAATCCTTGGCAAATTGACATTGTCTCGGGGTGAGTACATAGATATGTGTTGGAGAGGTTTAGAATGCAGAACACAAAACCAATTAATACACCTTTTGCCATACATTTCAAATTAACCAAGGAAATGTGTCCCAATACATAGAAGGAGATAGAATACATATCTAGGTTCCCTTATTCATTAGTAGTTGGCAGCTTGATGTATGTGATGGTTTGCACAAGACTACATATTTCACATGTAGTGGGAGTTGTGAGTAGGTATATGAACAATCCATGTAAAGAACATTGGGAGGTGGTAAAGTGGATTCTCAGGTATTTGAAAGGTATTGCTACTCACGCATTATGTTTTGGAGGTTCATACATTGTTCTACAGGGATATGTTGATTCAGATATGGCAGGTGATAAAGTTAGTAGGAGGAGCACCACATGGTATGTTTTTATTGTAGGTTGAATAGAATTAAGTTGGATTTAAAAACTGCAAAAGGTTGTTGCACTTTCAACAACAGAGGCAGATTATGTTGTTGCTACAGAGGGTAGTAAAAATATGATTTGGTTACAGGGGTTTATGGAGGAATTGGTAAATAAGCAAGAGAATAGTAGGTTGTACTGTGATAGTGAGAGTGTCATTTATCTTGCAAATAACTCATCCTTCCATTTGAAGACTAAGCATATACATATCAGGTACCATTTCATACGATCCATCTTGGAAGATGAACATTTGAAGTTGGAAAAGATACACACTAGCCAGAATCTTGAAGACATGTTAACAAAGGGAGTAACCAGAGAGAAATTGAGTTCTTGCACAGTTTCAGTTGGTTATCAAGCATGAAGGTGAAGATGAGAAATTTTCAGGTCCAAGAAGGATCATAGTCCAGCAGATACAATAGTGGTGGAGTTGTTGAGATCAGTCTCTAAGTGGGAAATCGTTGGTTGTGGAGCCTGATTATCTTCCTAATTTAGAGGTTTTTGTTTTCAGTCGTGTTTATATCCCATGAAGACTTTACACCCCGAAAGACTATACACTCATCCATGTGAGAGAGTTGTAGGGGGGCTTCATCCCTATGGGGTTTGGGGAGGCAATCCCCCTAGCTGAGGGGTCTGGGGGCAAGCGGGACCCAAGTGGAGGTTCGGGGGCAAAGCCCCTGAAGGAAAAATTCCCTTGTAAATGTATATTGTAATTTCATAGTAAATCTGAACTGTTCATTGTAAGGTCATAGATATGACAGTAGAATTTATGTTAGGGTTTTTTTCCCTCGAAGGAAGCCCTATTTTATGAGGAAAATGCATTGCGGCTATGTATCATTGGGAATATTGTATTCTGAGAGATGAGACTGTGAGAGAAAGAGGAGAAAGTTACTGCGGATGTGTTGTAGGTTGTATCCCTTCATTTGCTAGATAATAAAAAAGGAAGGACCTGAAAATTTCTCTGGTGGACGTAGCCCACATTGGGTGAACCACATATATTTGTGTCTCTATTGTATTATGTATCTTCTGTGTTTTATTTTTTCATTTGTTTTTATTATATTGCTCTGCAATCCTATTTTTTCTAACATTCTTCAGGTTCAACTCTAGATGTAGTTTCCAACTCTTTTCCTCAACGTTCCCATAAATATTGAAATGGTTACAATGGTTGTTAGGATCATTTTGTTGATGTGCGGTGGTTGTCGTCCTCTTATATTTTCCCCCTTTCCACTTCTCTTCCCCTTCTTAGAATCTTCCTAGTGCTCTTTCTGCTTGGAACCTCTTGGTTGTCTTTTCTTGTGGCCTATGTTTTCCAAATATTGTGCATGTACACATGCCTCTTCCACTATCATTATATTGAAAAGAATCACTTGCTTTCATATATGGCTATGTAGACCACCCAGTTACTTGAGGAGTACATCTAAGCTCTTGGGAGAGATAATGAACATGATTGCCATCTTTCTAAAATCGATGGTGTACTCTTTGTACACTTTGCACTTGCTTCTACTTGAAGTAGCGCCACCATATCCATTGGTCCTCTACATACCCAATAGGGTAGAATTGGGACTTGATGAGGGTTTTGAAGTCCTCCCACCTAGTTACTAGCATATCACCCTCTGACCTAAGTGTTTCCATATGGATTTCCCACCAGGCTAAAGCATGGTCCTCTAACTTCAGTATGGAAAATGATATTTGTTGTTCTTCATCTATATAGTAAACGCTGAAATAAACTTCTAGTTGTTGCAACCAATGGCTTAGTTTTAATGCATCAATCTCACCTTGGTATGGTTTTATGTCCTTTTTTTATTCCATCTTGAATAAATACCATGAAGGGTTTATTGTATTGGAACTTGGTTGCTCTTTCCTGAGTTCTTTCCACAACTTATTTTCTAGGTCTTTATTATCCCCCAGTTTCCCATCTGATATGATCTTTGATTTCAAGCCTCAAACTTCTCAGAATGGTCCAAGCTTGTTTGCTAGAGTCGCCATGAGGAGGGACATATTGCAAGATATGTCAGTGACCTACTCTTCCAGCCTCAAAAATATCTCCTTTGTTGGATCTTGAGGATTGTTATGAAAATATTTCTCGGCCATGGCTAGGGTTCTATGACTTTCTTCTTAAATTGATTCCCAGATCCCTTAAACTTTTCACAAATACCCCAAGAAAACTCGCTCTGCTACCAATATGATCTGTAATCTATCATGGATATTCCACTGGACAATTTGTCATAATAGATCTAATAAAATATTGAAGTCGTCACTGTGAAGGTTAATTTCTTTTAGATCTCATATTCTTTAATTACTAGTTTTCAAGCTTAAAATGTAGAAAATAGCTGAAATGTGAAAAATAGAGAACAAAAATAAATACTCACACACCATCCACAAAGAAACATAAGATATAACCTCGGAAACCCAATACGAGAGAAAACTCAACTAGAAGGTGAGGTCTCTTTTCTCTCTTTCCTTCAAATACAAGTACAAAGAAAGAGGCATTCTTGGTGGAGTTGCCTTTGACACTGTGGATTGTATGGTTGGTACATAATCTCTCTTCCTCTGGTATCCTCTCAAAATACCACTCCTAGGTGCTCTGCTCAACTATGGAACAAATGCAATGCTAAAGAATGGAACCCATGTTGATGAAAAGGAATGGGAACTCCTTATACCAACATTTTCGAATCTCACAAGGCTAAGGTGAGATAGGTTGGATTATCACCCTGTGTTTATAGTTGTCAAAAATGTCAATCATCCCTAAAGTAATAAGTACTTGGGTTTGATGTTATTTTTATAGTTATATGCTTCAACAAAAGAAAATAGATAAAAGTATTTGAATGTGATTATAAACATATTAAAATAGACAATTTAAAGAAAGCAAATATGAAATATCATTATATAACAAATCCAAAAGTGAGACCCAAAATCAAGAAATGATTTTTCATTCAAAATTACAACTAAAGCCATTATTTACAAACCCCTATGAGGGTAAGGACCAAAGTTAAACTTAGTGTTGGATTATTGAGAGGGGGGGTGAATCAGTAATAGAACAATAATCCTTTTTAACCAAAAAATACAAGTGTTATATCAATGTAGCATTATCATCCAATAGTTGCAAAGTAAATAAACAATGAACAAATGAGAAATCATACACATACATAGTACACCAATGTTTTTACGTGGAAACCCAAAGCAGGAGAAAACCACAAAATGTTTTCTTTTATATATCTTTAAGAATTACATTCATTGGAAGCACCAAATTCCTTTGTTTTCTAGATGCAACTGGAAGGAGGCTCCAACCCCATAGTTTCTCAGGCTACAACCTGAAGGAATCTCCAACTCCCCAATTCTCTGTCTACAACCAGAAGGAGGCTACAACCCCCTAGTTTCTCAGGCTACAACTTAAGGGAAGCTCCAACTCCCCAATTCTCTGGCTACAACCAGAAGGAGGATACAACCCCCTATGTTCTCCGGCTACAACCAGAAGGTGTCTACAACCACCTGTCCTTGCCCCGTCCAACCGCCCTAACGTAGAAGTAGAATGATGGAACCACTGTCACATTATCAATGTGAGATATATTGTTGTAAACTTGTACCAATCAACCTATAATCAACATGTAACAACATGTACCAATAAAATGTTCCAACATGTACCATACATCAACCTGTACCTCAACCTATACCATAAACAAATGCATCAACCATGCACCAAAATTGCACAAACATGTCACAATAACTTGTACAAACAACTTGTAATCAACCTGTACCATAAACGAGTGCATCAACCATGCACCAACATGTACCTCAACCTGTACCATCAATGAGTGCATCAACCATGCACCAAATATGTACCAATCATGCATCAAATACACATAAACTATGAATCATCAAGATGTGCCAACATCATCAACTATACACCTCGTGTATGTGCCAACTCATCAACTACTTGTCTCAACCATGTACCCAACATGTACCTCAACCAAAAGTCCTCATCAATTTCATCATCTAAATATGATTTGTAACTTTGTAATAGACTTGGTGTATATGATCACATACCTACAAACTTTCCTTAACTTTAACACCAAGAGACTAGCATTTTCATGAAACTTTACTTTAGTCTCACATGACTAATTTTGGATTAGTCAACAACCCTAACTTGAAATAATCATAACTATGCATCTATAATGAATAAATATCTGAAAATAGTACACAATGTTCTTCAGTGTTTTTATGCAATTCCTCCAAGTTTCACTACTTGGAACCTCTCAGAAAAGGAGTTATAGAAAAAAAATGGCATACCTTGTTGAATTGTGGCTTATGCTAGAGAGCGAACTTGTAGAGCGTGCCTCGCATGGAATATTTGTTGTATGGATCTGAAAATGGTACAAAGAATACTATAGAATGTACTCTAGAAAATATATTTGGTCTTGTTGAATTTGGATCTGTTATGAAGAAGTTATGATGTTTTTACCCGAAACATTTGTTTTAGACTAGTTTCAAGACTAGACACAAACCTTATTTTCCACGGAGTGTAACTCCAAAAATAAAACTACCCACAAGCTTAAATTTTTATCACAACTACTTGGATATTTTTCCTCAACTTCTGCCCAATTGAACGGTATGAATCATTCTAGAAAAAAAAGTTATTGCGAAAATGGTGAGATGACCTGTAAATAACAAACCTTAGAAAGCATCATCAAAAGAATTTATCCTCCCTTGAATTTCAGCCTTCTTTATGTTCGACAACACATGTATTCCAAAACAAAATGAACATCTTCAATAACCACTCACACAACCAGATCAAAGATCAACACACTGATTTTTTGATATGGTAAAACCCCTACGGGGAAACATCCACGGCCCCAACCAACACGGCCACTTGGAGCAGTTTATTAATGCAAAAGAAAAAGATTACATAGAGATTTTACAAGAGAGTTTCTCACAATCGATCATCGGAAAATGACCCTCCATGCTCTTTAAATAAATATCATGGACCAATCAGGTGTTAAGCCACAGATCAATGGTCATTAAGATCGAGGAGAGTATGAACCATCGAAACACTTTATGTCGAGAACATATCCTGACCGTTAGATTTCCTAACTACAAATGCATACTAATGCATACTAAAGAAACACACTTTTACCTAACGACACATTAGACCAAGTAGATCTTAACTAACTCCTAAGTGTCTAAATATCCTAACATTCCCCCTTTAAGAACAACTTGGGATAGGATTGAAGGATTTACAATATTGACACAATAGGAGAAGGAAGGAGGCATTAGAGCATATCCCCCTTTAATGACAACTTCTTGAACTCCTAACTTAGATCGAAGTTTGGAAAACTTCGCTTCTGTAAGAGACTTTGTGAAAATGCCTGCAACTTGATCTTTTGTAGGGAAAAAGAACACTTCAATAACTTGATCATGAATGAGCATTCTGATGAAGTGCATGTGTAACTCGATGTGTTTTCTACACTGATGTTGAACTGGGTCTTTGGCAAGATTGATGGCACTCTGATTATTGCACCAAAGGTTGTTCGGATGCTGCTACTGGAATCCAAACTCTGGAAGGATTTGTCAAAGCCACAAGGCTTCCTAACTGACATTTACCACTGCTCAGTACTCTGCTTCTGCTAAAGAAAGTGCAATAGCATGTTGTTTCTTACATGCCCAAGTGGCAGGTCCTGAAGAAAGGCTGAAAACATAACCTCCAGTATACTTATGATCATCAGGGTCGTCGGCCCAATCTGAATCAGTGAAACCAACCAATAAAGGAGTCCCCCTTGAATTGTAATGTATCTCGAACTGAATTGTACCACGAACATAGTGAAGTATCCTTTTAGCTTATTTCCAATGGATTTCATGGGGTGTTTTCATATACCGGGCAACAAGACCAACATCAAAGGAAAGATCGATACATGTATGAGTCAAGTATAAGAGACTACCAACTAATTGATGGTACAGAGTGGCATCAACTTTAGGAGAAGTACAAGTGGTAGTAAGCTTGACTCCAGACTGGAAGGGAGAAGGGGTTGGTTTACAATCATCCATGTGAAAGCGATGAACAAGGTCACAAGCATACTTAGACTAGGAAATAAAAATTCCTTCATTGGTTTGCAAAACTTGGAGACCAAGGAATTAGTGCAAAAAGCCTAAGTCTGTCATTTCAAATTTCTTCTTAAGGCTAGTTTTCACATGGTTTAAAAGTTTTGAGTCACTACCAGTAAGGATAAGGTCATCAAAATAAAGGACAAGGATTATGAGATGTCTTCCTACTTTCTTGGTATAGACATTAGGATTAGAATGACATCTAAAGAATCCGGTGTCAATAAGAAAGATGTCCATTTTAGCATACCAAGCTTGGGGAGCTTACTTAAGACCATAAAGAGATTTCTTAAGGCGACAAACAAGGCTAGAGTCATTTTGGACATAGCCAGAAGGTTGTTCCATGTGTATTTATTCTTACAAATCTCCATGCAAGAATGAAGATTTAACATCCATCTAATGGACCTCCCATTTATGTGAGGCAGCAAGGGAAAGAACAAAGTAGATGGAATTCATTTTGGCTACAGGGGAAAAGGTTTCATTATAGTCAATTCCTTCAACTTGGGAAAATCCTTTGGCAACTAACTGAGCCTTATGTCTTTAAACACTTCCATCCGATGTATACTTAGGTCTGTAGACCCATTTACATCTGAAAATTTTTCTTCCTTCTGGAAGAGGTACAAGATCCCAAGTATCATTTTCCATTAAAGAACGATACTCTTCATTGTTGTATCCCAACATTGTTGTATTCATTGTTGTATCCCAATCCGGATGACCTGAAGCTTCTGCAAATGTCTCTGGATCACGATTCTCTAAAACTTGAGCCAAAAGAGAAGAGGCTCATTGGAACTGTGAACATGTTTGACACTGATCTGAAGGATCATCGACAAGACCACTAGCTGCTTCTCGTGTTGAACGGACCCATCTAGGAAGCGGTGGAACCGGTGCTGGTTCAGGTTCAAAGGACTCATCTGGAGGAAGGTGAGTAGGTGGAGGTGGATTTTTGTTCTCATTGTCATCATATGAAGAAGAAACTAGAATAGAAACAGAAGAAGGCACAAACGCCAAAGATGGATCGCAGGTCGAAGAAGGCACAATCGTCGAATTAGGCTCGCAGGCCAAGATATTTTCATCAAATTTAACATCTCTTCTAATAATAATCTCATTACAATGTGGTTGAAGAAGTCTGTAACCTTTGACATCTTCAGAATAACCAACAAATATACACTTATCACTTTTAGGCTGCAATGCTTTCCTTTTCTCATCAAGAATATGAGCCCATGCTATACTTCCAAATACACGGAAGTGACTTACATCTCGTTTAATTTTACTCCAAGATTCTTCCGGTGTTATATTTTTAAGAGCCTTTGTGGGAGTGCGATTGACTATGTAATTTGCACAGTTATTTGTTTCCACGCCCAATACTTTAGACTTAATCCCTTAGATTGGATCATACAATTAGCCATTTCTTTTA
Organism: Picea engelmannii; assembly: GCA_009831015.1. Classification (NCBI taxonomy): domain Eukaryota; kingdom Viridiplantae; phylum Streptophyta; class Pinopsida; order Pinales; family Pinaceae; genus Picea; species Picea engelmannii. Next base: position 386,083 of record ML784845.1, read on the forward strand.
ATGTGCGGTTTTTTCTCTCAGCAACACCATTTTGTTGTGGTGTATATGGAACAGTGTGTTGCATTTGGATGCCATGTGTAGTGCAGTAACTTGTAAAATTATTGTTCACATATTCGCCTCCATTATATTTTCTTAACTTTTGAATTTGATGTCCAAATTGATTTTATACAAGGGCCTTGTAAGCCCAAAACTTGTCAAAAACTTCGTTGTTAAGTTTTAAGAAGTAAACCCAAGTACGTCTGGAAAAATTATCAATGAAAGTTAAGGAATACTTGAACCCATAAAAAGAAGGAGAAGAAAGTGGACCACACAAATCACTGTGAACAAGATGCAAAGGGCTCGGGGCATGCCAAGAGGCACATTTGTCAAAATTGTCCCATTGATGTTTGTCGAGAACACAACCGACACAAACACCATCTCTACATGAAACAGGAGGAAGACCAGTCACCATCTGTTGATTACATAGTTGTTGCAATGAGCGATAGTTTAGATGACCAAACCACTCATGCCAAAGTTTGCTCAGGTCATCTCTACGGGCAACAAAAACTGATGAAAAAGTTGATGACCCAAAGTTGTCAAACTTATACAACCTAGTAATATCATCAACAATTATGGTTGTAAGAACATGCTTAGGATATTTTAAATCCTTGATTACAACTTGGTGAGGTGAAAACTCTACGGTTTTACCTTCACTTGAATGAGTGATTTGATATATTGATAGAAGGTTACAAGAAAGACTTGGAACACATAATACATCATTGAAATGACCATTATCTACTTGAATTGTTTCAGATCCGACAACACTAAGAGATCTATCATCACCAACAAATATTTTATTGGTGTTACATTCATTTAGAGCAGAAAATATGTTTTTATCCTTAGCCATATGATAAGATGCTCCAGAATCAATAAGACACTCATCAGAACAAGAAGTAGAAGTTGTATTGAAGGAAAAACCAGAAGCAGAAAGTGCATGTCCATGAGAAGAAGAAGAAGAAGTAGAATCAATACTGATGTTGTGCTTCTTCATCGCTGCTTCTAAAGCTGCCATCTTATTGAAACATTTGGACTCATCATGACCATCTTTATCACAAAAGTTGCAATGTTTGTCAATCTTCTTATTTTTATATTTTGCTCCTTTGTCACCATTAGGAACTGAAGTTGTCTGAGGGAGTTTGGGACCCTTATGTTGCTTGTTGTTGTAGTGAGGATGTTTCATCTTGGGATACTTGGGGTTTATCTTTCTGTTGGGCAACTAAGGCTTTGTTGGAGGTACTGATCACTCCAAATTTTACAATCTTATCTTCCTCTCTAATCAAAGAAGCACAAAAGGACTCAAGAGTGGGTTTTTGATAAGATTTCCCTAGAGCCTCTCTCATGGCATAAAAGGTAGACACAAACACAAAATATGCACTACCTAGCTTAGAAAGAATAAGATAGATGCAACGCTCTTCCTCCATTTTCATCTCACATTCTTCTCATAAAATTCTGAGAGTTTTAAACTTAGATAGATAGTCTCCAAGGCAAGAAAAATCACTTGGGCTTAAGGTTAATACTTGATTTTCTAATTGTTGTGCTTGAATAATATTGAGTTTACCAAACACAGATTCAATATTTTTCCAAGCTTCTTTAGGGTCATCAATTTATTTAAGGTGGAACCTTAAATCATGAGAGATGGACATTCTGATTAGTCCATGTGATTCGTCACTCCTATTAGCCCATTTGACTTTCTTATCATCATTAGTGGGTTTTTTTCCTTTCCCAAGGTAATTCGGTACAAGCCTTTACTTCTTAATAAATATTCCATATGGGATTTTCATTGGAAGTAGTTGGTGCTAGTAAGCAAAAGAGTACTAGAAGAAGCCATATTAAATTTGTAGATAATATGGATTTAAAAACTGAAACTGATGTTCTGAATGGAAATATCTTGAAAATTTAGGGGGTTTAAAAAAAAAACAACAACACTGAAAACGAACTTTGGATGTGATAGTTATGCCCTTTTTTAAAAAGGCATAAATAATAACCAAAGGACCACATGGTGGTGTAAGTTGTTTTATGAAGAAACCCACTTTTATAAAGAGAAGTGGGGATCACTTTTACAATGAATTTACTTCATGCAAAATAAATAACTCTAAAATAAATTATTAAAACTACTTATAGTTATTCACTTTTATACTTGAAGTGAAATAAACTTTACAATTTTAGCATGAACTTTTTCAAAAAAAAAAGTAACAAAAGAGAGACTTGAACTCAAGACCTCTTACTTAATAAGGAAGGAAACTTTTAACCAAATCGTCTAGAAAAACGTATTGTATTGTTTTGCAAGAGGATTGGGGTTGTTGTTGTTGTTGGCATTGGAGAGTGTGTTAAAAAAAAACTCTTTTCACACAAGAAAAAATTGCTTCTCGATGACAACAAGGGTTAGATCTCAATTAGCTTACCCAGAAGATGCACCTTTTCCTATCTATTTTTGATTTGTCGAGATCACACAGGGCACGGGGCAAAGTGAATACGCAAATCTAAAAGAGTAGCAACCCGGAAACAAATAATACAAAACGGAAATAAAACCAAAATAATACTCTGCAAAAAAAATTTAAAATGTGTATTTAGGATTTATACCTTCGGATCTCACTGAAATGGTCGTATCTTGGGAAAACAAAAACCTTTTCGAGTGAAACAAAAAATGTTCCTAACTGAAACGAGTGCTTTGAATGTAATGGAATAGTCCTCTCATCCCATAAATGTATGGAAATGACATAAAATGGAGATGAGACAACTCAGCTTCACAATCTCGATCTACAACATGAGCGGGTCTTCAAACAGGCTCTGATACCATGTTCGACAAAATAGGGATTCCAACAGAGAACAAACATCTTCAATAACCAATCACACAACCAGATCAAAGATCAACACACCGATTTTTTGACATGGTAAAACTCCTACGAGGAAATATCCACGACCCCAACCAACGCGACCACTTGGAGCAGTTTATTAATGCAGAAGAAAAAGATTACAGAGAGATTTTACAAGAGAGTTTATCACAATCAATCATCGGCAAATGAATCTCCATGCTCTTTAAATAGATATCATGGACTAATCGAGTGTTAAGCCACAGATCAATGGTCATTAAGATCGAGGAGAGTATGAACCGTCGGATCACTCTATGTCGGGAACATATCGTGACCGTCATATTTCCTAACTACAAATGCATACTAAAGAAACACGCTAAGAAATACACTTTTACCTAACGACACATTAGAACAAGTAGATCTTAACTAAATCCTAAGTGTCTAAATATCCTAACACTTTACTTCACCTTCCCTCTGAAATTCGGCTTAGATATCATTTGGTTACCTCGGTCACTTGTAGATATTCAATATGCTCAAGTGTGATTATAAATGAGAGACATGTGTCTGTTATTTATACTTTCATGCAGCTTCCTCAAGGGGTTATTTTCTAACCATCTTAACCCACTTTCCTTATTTTAAGGCTAACCCACTTCTAACCACTTGTCAACTTAGTAATTTCTCTATTAACTTTATTATTTAAATAATTTATTTTGTATCCACTTTGACTTATAGTACACTCATCACTTCACTTTATTATTTAAATAATTTCTCCTTTGCAACCACTTGACTACTTTGACCTTTTGGGGCTTCTAGATAACTCATGAGGGTTCTCCAACTTCACATGGCCATAAGTATCTAACTGTGAGGAGTTATGTGATGTTCCACATACCACTGGAAATGACATGACATGTACTATCCATCTAGAATATTCTTTCCTACAAATATATGAAAACTCATACCATTATCCATCAAACAAACTTGGGTTCATTACCCAAACCTTTGTACTACCGAACTTTGTTCAAAGGTTGACATCAATGAAAACCAACCCAATTTATCAACACTTAGAAGTCTAGGGTGGAATTTTACATCACACAAAGGCAATTGATGTCTTCAAAGAAAATACCAAGATCAAAAAAGATGTTGGATTAACCAAGCCACAAATGCATCAATGTCTTGACTCTGCAAAATAATTATAATTGGCATTGAAAACTAATTCAGAAATCAAACTAAAATTAACAATCTATCGAGGCAAATGAATGACCTTTTGAAGCAAGTCAAATATATTTTTTTCTTAGTCCTTCTTTTTTCCACCTTCAATATAACCCTACTATCAACAAGAGGATTCATCTCTCATGTAATTCGGAAATGAATGAATAATGAATGAAATCTCAATTCAGAGCAAACCTTTATCAGAATTGCCTCTCCATTTTCTCCTTTGTCCTTCTTTGCCTCTCTCTTTTATTCTTCAATGAGGTAGTTCAAGTAGTTTAACTGCCTTTTAGTTAGAAGGCTAAATAATAATTAAGCAGGACAACTTTATTAAATAATGATAAAGGATAATAATAATAAACAATAACTAATATGTGGGGACCCCTATGTATATCTTATTTGTTTAATTTTCAATATTCCCTTGTTCCTCCATAATTTTAATATGCATACCATGTCATCTCATCATCATAAAACACATGCACATCCAACAACTCAAAATAAACATGTCATAAATACACTTGTGCCTCCCAAAATATCATAAATATGCCAAAAGTAGATCAATCTGTCTGTTGTCCAAAAAATCTAAATGTAAATATGTCCAACGGTCAAACTGAAACTAAATTACCATCTAATTCATAAGATTCATGTGGGGAGAGTTGTTTTCAAGGATATTCAGAGAAACCACAGTATCATTCAAAAATCGACGTTTCAAATCCATATCAGGACCTATCTTCAAAACTTTAAAGCCTAAGTAAAAAAGAAAGAGATGAACAAAAATAAATACTAAATCCTAAAGATAGAGAGAGGAAACCCTAGGAGCAGCTCTATGAAACCCTAAAAATAATGCAAAGGTTTTAATATTTGATAAGTCTTAATAATATTATTAATATTTATGTTTTAGGGTTTTAGTATTTAATTAAATTTGTTTTAATATTTGATAAGTCTTAATAATATTATTAATATTTATGTTTTAGGGTTTTAGTATTTAATTAAATCTTAATATTAGTGTTGATAATTATATTGTTAGAATTAATGGTAATAGCATTATTAATAATATTAAGAATACTTATGTTAATGTTAATAGCTATATTAAAGAAGATCCCTATAGTAACATTTAATAATAAAATTAATATTAAAATGCAAAGGTTTTAATATTTGATAAGTCTTATTATTATTATTAATATTTATGTTTTAGGGTTTTAGTATTTAATTAAATCTTAATATTATTGTTGATAATTATATTGTTAGAATTAATGGTAATAACATTATTAATATTATTAAGAGTGCTAATGTTAATGTTAATAGTTGTATTAAAGAAGATCCATATAGTAACATTTAATAATAAAAATAGTATTAAAGTCTTAGGGTTTGATAATAGGTAAAATTAGTTTAAGTAATAAAGTAAATCAATACTATTTAATGTTTAATATGTATTAGTCATAAAAATGTACTATGTAATAATATTAATAGTATATTATGTGCTTGTGCTTATAATTAATGTGTTATTTTATTAGTCCTTGTTGTAGGAATAGAGGGACTCTAGCGATCGATAATTCGTTGACTTCATATTAGTTTGTCCTTTGATCACAAATATTTGCATAATCTCTATTGTTGGAGCTAGGGAACTAAAAATATTGATTTTTATATACTAAAAAGTACCATATATGTAGTGATCTGATTGGATAACAAATTGGAGGTCTTATTACCGGCTTCGCTATTCCCAATGTTTTATATGTTAACATATCCAAACTTTTTTATCATCTACAGTCTTTTTGAATCATATATTTTTCCTATGTATTGCTTGAAGGTGCATTAATGCTAGCATTAGTTCGAATGTTTGTCTTAGCATTTTCTGCTAGCTAAATTTATCACAATGTTTGATATGCTAGCATATCCAAAGTTTGTCCTTCGAATATATTCTCTATTGTTCGAACTATTGTTACATAAATTATAATAATAAAAAATTGGTACGTCACAGACCTGCCACATTGCATTCTTTCTTAAATGTTTACATATCATTTATGACAGACTTAAAATGTTTACCTAATAGGCTTGGCAGCATTGAATGTTTACTTAGCGATCTTGTTACAATACATTTTCTTCCATTTTATTTTATTTTATATGCAATGTTCTCTGCAGTCAATTTGGGCAATATTGTGCTTCAGCGACATTATTGGTTCACTGGTTCATGCTTGTTCTTGCATCTCCACTGATTTCTTATTTTCCTGTTGTTGTTGTTCTTGTTTGTGTGTTCGTCTTGTTGCAGTTTTCACTTTGGGGTTCTGCAACCGCGATTGGAACTGCGACATTCATGGTAGACTAATTGGTGCTTGCTTCTTTGTTCATTGGATGTTGTTTATTGTTGTTTGATTCGACTTTGCTGGGTTCGGGTCCTGCGGCTGCAGTTGGGCCTTTTGGTGCTTATTAACTAGGTTGTTATTTGTTGCTTGCTCTTGTTTGCCTAAGGTTTGCAATGTTGGGGTGCTACATCCACAGTTGGACCTGTTGTTACATTGTTTTGCAGTTGACTCCCCATAAAATACTATTAAGATAAAATAACATACAAAATTTTGCATTGGATGTAAATTGCATCTCTTACGGCTTCAACCTAAGTTTGTCGGCCTCCAACTATATTTCATAGTTGGTGATGTTTTTTCCATGGTTTATGTCTTACTATGGTTTCATAGTTATGAGAGTAAGTTTTGTTGTGTGAGAGATATAGTTGTTCTCTCCTTCTTCTTTTCCTCTTATAAACTTTCCTGTTTTTTACCTTTTGTTCTCCCACTCTTTTATGTGTTTCTGGTTATATACTTTCTGGTTATATAAATGTACTTTTAATACTCCAAATAACAACAATTATCCAAAAGATGGAACCTTTTACTAGAAATGATAGAAAGGTTAAATTATTGTTTTTCAAGGGTTTAAACACCACTTCACAACAAAGAATGGCAGAGGAAATATACTTATAACACTCAATCTTAGTTATGCCATTGAAGTAACCATCTTCTTCAACCAAAATGGGGTCACATACTTTTTCTAGTTCACGCTCACTCATATTTGATATTTATATTTTGGGATGATAACAATAAGAAACAATCTTCATCCCTTCCTCCATAGGGAGGTCACATACTTTTTAAACTCAGTATTATTTGATATTAAATTTTTGGGAAACATCTAGTATTATATCTTCACATCACGATTCTGACTGACTGTCGTTCAGTTGCATACTTAGCCAATTTTATGAACGCAGCTTTGCAAATAGGTGCTATCGAACTATGGTAGCTCATGTTCGGTGTATACATAATGCACCCAGAACTTTCGTGTTCTACAATTCGACCCTGCACTCCTCGAACTCGCAATCGTGCCTCTTCCTACGATGAGTTTTTCTATCTAACCTACCTTTCCATACTTAGTCGAGTTTTCAATGTTTCACGGGTTGACACCTTTTCGGGTTTAGAAATTTTTAAAATCATTTGTCGCTCCACTCCATCCCCGCTACCTTTCGCCCTTCCCAATAGACATTAATTATGCTTTCAAAAGTGACAACCGACCAGACAGGTTCGAAAATATTGGTTTTAATAAGAGGAAAGCTCGAGGACATCTCCCATTAAAATGAATAGAGAGGTGAATATTATGGGATCTGGTAATTTCTTTTGCCTGCTTTTTGAATTTCCAAAAAAAAATAATGTTGGCTCATTTAGTTTTTTAAAGGCTTCATCATAGTAACAATGTAATACTGTACTGCCTCACTGCCATCCACGAACGTGTCACCCATAGAGGCCTTGACTTCATGTCCCTTTTTAATATTGTGCATATGTTAGATGTCATATTTGAGAATTTGCTCAGATATGCGAATGTTAATATGTGTTATTAGTCACTATTCAACGTACATATTCGAAAAGATTGGCATTAATAAGCGAAAATATCGAGAGCATCTGTCATTAAAACAAATTAACCCAAAATCTACGAAAGATCATATTGTCATCCTCCATCGTTGCTTTTAAATACTTATTTTCATTTCTATCTATCATCAAAGAGTTGGGCTTTAGGGTGCCTTCATTCTAATGTTTCTGGTCATGGACATGTAAGACAACTTGGAGATGTGATTGAGGCCCAAATGAAAGAAGAGAGACTGGTTTTATGTGACGTGAGCTTTGAGCCAAAAAAAACTCTCTTATCCAACAGAAACTCAGACAGGGGGGGGAAGAACAAGTATATGCTTTGGTTGGTTGAAAAGCATGTCTGGAGATTTGTTTGTTGATCTTTTTTTTCTTCCTGGGAGTTGAAATGGATTTTCAGGTCACGTGAAAAATACTTCTTCGTTGAAGTATATAGTTTCTTCCAACAACACGGATTTGGCAAGTGTATCGAATTCTGAAGAGCATAGAAGAATTTGTCTTCGTCAGGGGCGTCGCACTTACCGTGGCTTGCAAAATGGTCTGTGATGTTCGTAAATGACGCGAAATATTACTCCATTCACGAATGTACCTAGAAGAAGGTAACAGAAACTGTATGGGTGAATAAAATGACATATTATAACTACATAAGTTTCTATTTCAAAGTTTGTTTAGCTACTTCTGGGTGTGGTAACAGACTTGACAGAAATCCATGTTCTTTGTCAAAGTTTGTTCGTTGTCCTCTAGATGTAGTTATAGACTCCACATATTTGGCATCACCTCTGGACATTCCAAACCTTTCTGTGGGCCGCCATGTCTGCCACCCCTATGACAAAATATATATTCTTATGTGATCTATAGCATTTGATACACTTGCTAGACCTATGTGATGTGATCTGCAGCATTTGATACACTTGCCAGATCTGTGGTGCCGAAAGAAGTCATGTACTTCAATATAAGAACATTTTGCAGTTGGCTTGGATGTTCCTTCTAATTTACTGTAATAAAACAAAGAAGTTCAACATGCAAATCTTCAGGCATGCTTTTCAACCAAACAGATGATCGAATACAGGGAGAATAGCAGTCACAACATATTTGAATTTTTTTTGTTGTCCCATAACTGATGTCACATAAAACAACTCCCTCGACTTTGAATTGGGCCTGAATTGTATTTCTAAGTTGTCTTGGATGTCAATGGTCAAGAACATTACAAGGAAAGCACCTTAAACCCCAAGTTTTCGACGACGGAGGGAAATTAATACTTAACAAAGAATGGAATGTTGAATAACCAGCCAATGCAAGCAGGCCATATCTAGAAGAGACAAGTTATTCAAAAAACTGGGATAGATCTAATTGGCAGCACCAATTAAGTCCAAGACCCGAAATTGATATTCAACACGTTGTTTTTTACGAATAAAGGATTTGATCATCAAGAAGACTGTCAACAAGCTTCATCATTGTACATACTTTTTATTGGTTAGCGGCAGGCCAAATCACAATCATTGTGGCAAATAATCTCAGTTGTATTTTGTAACCCATCTTATTTAAATATAGAATATTTGTGTTTTTTTTTTATGGTGTTTTCCAATCTCTAGTATTGCTTTTCATTTTATTTTGTACCTTTTTTCTGTGTGTCGTTAAACATGGACGACAAGCTTTTATTTCTATTGCCTGGTACTTCAATTTAAATAAAGGATATTGTGTTTGTTGCTTACATTTTACATGGAAGAATAATTTTTCATAGGCCATACTTATGTGGCGTCGGTTGTATACTTAAAGAAAGAAATTGGAGGACACATCCTACTTTCATTCTTCATGTCCCGTAAATAGAATGAATTAATGACTTACAATAAGGCAACTCAAGTGTTGATGCCATGTTCCTGTTCAATATCTTGCATATATTACAGCTTCTTCTATTTGATAATATATGTGCATATATACTAATATGAGTACTATTGGAATAAATATAAAAACTTCCTCTTAGCCAAAACCTAGCCAATTATTTGTCCATCGGGTCCTGGGTTTACGGTATTCAACAACTATGTCCCCTCCTCCATCATATACATCTTGTAGGCAAAGAAATTTTGTGATCTGCAATTTATGCTTTAACTATTGATAACTCACCTTCTCACCACCGGGCCCTGGGTTTGTGATATCCAACAACTATGTCCCATGTTCCATCATATACATCTTGCAGCCAAAGAAATTTTGTAATCTACAATTTATGCTTTAACTATTGATAACTCACGAGGGGTTCGAAAAGCTTGGCATTAATAAAGAAACAATTGATTTTCTTCTGTGAGATACTTAGCCCTTTTCCCCTTTTCTTCTTCTCATCTATTATCTCTTTTTGGTTATATACTTAGTCACCTTTCTATGATCGTGGGTTATAGGGTTGGCGGGCTGACATATACTCATCTCCATCTAAATCCTCACATGATGAATCTGACTGGACGTTGTTCCTTTCCATACTTAGCCAATTTTATGGCCGCGGTTGTCGGGTTGGTGCTTTCGAACTCTGTTGCTTCTTGTTGCATTATATACATCTTGCAGTCAAAACTTTCATGGTTTCAATGAAATTTGCGATCCAAACAACATCCTACAAATTGGGAGATGATTTGCATTTGAAACAGAAATAATCCATTAATATATATTAGTATGAATACTATTGAAATAAATGTCAAAACTTTCTCTTGGCCAATACTTAGCCAATTATTTGGCCACCAGGTCCCAGGTTCGTGGTATCCAACACCTATGTCCCATGTTCTTTCATATACATATTGCAGCCAAAGAACTTTCGTGATCTACAATTTATTCTTTTACTAGTGAGAACCCAGCAGGGGTTCGAAAACACTGGCATTAATAAACAAAAAAATGGATTTTCTACTGCTAGATACTTAGGCCTTTTCCCCTTTTCTTCTTCCCGTCCATTATCTCTTTCTGGTTATATACTTAGTCACCTTTCTATGATCGCGGGTTGCAGGGTTTGCGGGCTGACATATCTTCATCTCCATCTATATCCTCACATGACGAATACGACTGACCATTGTTCCTTTCCATACTTAGTCAATTTTATGGTCGCAGTTGTTGGGTTGGCGCATACGAACTCACCTTTTCTTCTTCCCGTCCATTATCGCTTTCTAGATACATACTTAGTCGCCTTTCTATGATATCCGGTTTTAGGGTTGATGTGCTGACATGTCTCCATCCCCATCTATATCCTCACATGACAAATCCAACTGACCGTTGTTCCTTTCCATACTTAGCCAATTTTATGGTCGCGGTTGTCAGGTTGGCGCTTACAAACTCGGTTGTTTATTGTTCCATGATATACATATTGCACTCAAAACATTCATGATCTACAATTCCACCACGGCTTCCTCGTATACATTAACTTCACTCAAATTATCTATTGCTTCCTTCCATCCCCACCAACTTCGCATCCTTCCTAATATACATTAACTATGCTCTTACTAGTGACAACTGGACACACTGGTACGAAAGAATTGGCACCCGCTCCTCCGCCATATACAAATTGAATACCGGACTCTAACATCGTGCCCTCTTCCGTGTTACACATTATTCATTCAAATGTTCTGAGCTATACAATTTGGTCATTGAGGCCTCACATCTTCTGGGGAAACCTTTTCACCCTATTTTGGATCATCGCGTTGGCGGGTTCACGAAAACTCCCAACTCCTAGTCATTGTTTCTTGTTCTGCCCATCCACGTACTTCTTTCCAGATATGCAACACCAAAGGTTTAATACTAAAATGACATCATGCAACAACTGTAAAAATCATGATTAATAAGAAAAAGTATCGACAACCAACCATCCCTATAGAACTTGTCTAGAAACATGCAAAAAAGATCTTGCCAGGTAATGGAAAAGCTATTACAAATTTCAATATATTAGCGAAAACAAGTCTCAACTAGCGTTTCCATGTCCCATACTAGCACACTTTTTCGATTGCAGGTTCCCAGATTGACGGCCTCAAAATTGTGTTTTGAATCTTCCGCGAGCTGCAAATAGTGCTCAGAGTTCCGCAATATACAATTTGTCCGTAGGAATGTATAAAAACTCGTAATTTTTATCTTTTCCCCTCCTCTATTATCCCTTTGTGGTTCTATATTTAGTCGCATCTATATGATCACGACCTCATGGATTCAGAAATTGGCAACTCTTTATCTATATATTCACACCATGAGCCCGACCATCCACGGTCCCTTTCAATACTTAGCTAATTATCTGATCACTGGGTCCCGGGTTTGCAGTATCCAACACCTATGTCCCATGTTTCGTCATATACATCTTGCACCCAAAGAACTTTTGTGATCTGCAATTTATGCCTTTACTAGTGAGAACTCACCAGGGGTTTGAAAGGATTTGCATTAATAAACGAACAATAGATGTTCTTCTGTGAGATACTTAGCCCTTTTTCCCTTGTCTTCTTCCCGTGTATTATCTCTTTTTAGTTATATACTTAGTCGCATTTCTATGATCGCGGGTTCCAGCATTGGCGGGCTGACATATCTTCATCTCCATCTATATCCTCACATGACAAATCCGACCGACCGTTGTTCCTTGCCATACTTAGCCAATTTTATGCCCGCGGTTGTCGAGTTGGCATTTTCGAACTCTGTTGCTTCTTGTTCCATGATATACATCTTGCACTCAAAAAATTTGTGATCTACAATTCCACCGCGGACTCCTTAGTCTTTTTTCCCTTTTCTTCTTCCCGTGTATTATCGCTTTCTGGTTATTTACTTAGTCACCTTTCTATGATCGCAGGTTCCAACGTTGGTGGGATGACATATCTTCATCTTAGTCTATATTCTCACATGACGAATCCGACCAACCGTTGTTCATTTCCATACTTAGCCAATTTTATGGTTGTGGTTGTCAAGTTGGCACTTTCGAACCCTGTTGCTTCTTGTTTTGTGATTTGCGGTATCCAACACTTATGTCCCCTATTCCAACATATACATCTTGCACCCAAAGAACTTCCGTGATATGCAATTTATGCCTTTACTAGTGAGAACTCACTAGGGGTTCAAAAGGATTTGCATTAATAAACAAATAGTAGATGTTCTTCTGTGAGATACTTAGACCTTTTTCCCTTGTCTTCTTCCCATGTATTATCACTTTCTAGTTATATACTTAGTCGCATTTCTATAATTGCGGGTTCCAGCGTTGGCGAGCTGACATATCTTCATCTCCATCTATATCCTCACATGAAGAATCTAACCAACCGATGTTCCTTTCCATACTTAGCCAATTTTATGCCCGCGGTTGTTGGGTTGGCGCTTTCGAACTCTGCTACTTCTTGTTCCGTGATATACATCTTGCACTCAAAATTTCCATGATCTACAATTCCACCGGGGACTCCTTAATCCTTTTTCCCTTTTCTTCTTCCTGTGTATTATCGCTTTCTAGTTATTTACTTAGTGGCCTTTCCATGATTGTGGCTTCTAGCATTGGTAGGTTGACATATCTCCATCTTCGTCTATATCCTCACATGATAAATCCGACCGACCGTTGTTCCTTTCCATAATTAGCCAATTTTATGTTCAAAGTTGTCGGGTTGGCACTTTCGAACTCTATTGCTTCTTGTTCCGTGATATACATCGTGCACTCAAAACTTTCGTGATCTTCAATTCCACTGCGGACTCCTCGAACTCGCAAGCTTCACTCTACCATGGCTCACAAATGTTTCAAAGTATCTATCGTTTCCTTCCATCCCCACTAACTTCCTGTCCTTCCTAATATACATTAGTTATTCTCTTACTAGTGACAATTGAACACACTGGTACGAAACAGTTGGAATTTGACCCTCCACAATATACAAATTGACTACCGAATTCTAACATCGTCCCCTCTTCCATGTTACAGATTATGCATTCAAATGTTCTGAGCGATACAATTTGAACGTCGGGGCCTCACGTCTTCTAGAGAGACCTTGTCAGCCTGTTTTGGATCCTCGTGTTGATAGGCTCATGAAATGTCCAATTATTGGTCATTGTTTCGGGTTGGTTCTTTCGAACTCTGCTAGTTCTTATTTCGTGATATACATCTTGCACTCAAAATTTTCATGATCTACAATTCCACCGCGCACTCAGCCCTTTTTCCCTTTTCTTCTTCCCATGTATTATCGCTTTCTGGTTATATACTTAGTCGCCTTTCTATGATCGTGGGTTTCATCATTGGTGGGCTGACATATATTCATCTCCATCTATATCCTCACATGACGAATCTGACCGACCGTTATTCCTTTCCATACTTAGCCAATTTTATGGCCACGGTTTCTGGGTTGGCGCTTTCGAACTATGTTGCTTCTTGTTCCATGATATACATCTTGCACTCAAAACTTTTGTCATCTACAATTCCACCACAGACTCCTCAAACTCACAAGATTCACTCTACCACGGTTCACAAATGTTTCAAAGTATTTGTCGCTGCCTTCCATCCCCACTAACTTCATGTCCTTCCTAATATACATTAGTTATGATCTTACTAGTGACAACTGAACACATTGGTACGAAACAGTTGGCATCCGACCCTCCGTAATATGCAAATTGACTACTAGGTTCCAACATCATCCCCTCTTCCGTGTTACATATTATGCATTAAAATGTTCTGAGCGATACAATTTGACCGTCGGGGCCTCACGTCTTCTGGGGAGACCTTGTCACCCTATTTTGGATCATCATGTTGACGCGTTCATGAAATCTCCAATTATTAGCCATTGTTTCGGGTTGGTGCTTTCGAACTCTGCTACTTCTTGTTCCGTGATATACATCTTGTACTCAGAATTTTCATGATCTACAATTCCACCGCAGACTCCTTAGCCCTTTTTCCCTTTTCTTCTTTCTGTGTATTATCGCTTTCTAGTTATATACTTAGTCACCTTTCTATGATTGCGGGTTCCAATGTTGGCAGGTTGACATATCTTTATCTCCATCTATATCCTCACATGACGAATATGACCAACCGTTGTTCATTTCCATACTTAGCCAATTTTATGGTCGCGATTGTCAGGTTGGCGCTTTCGAGCTCTATTGGTTCTTGTTCCGTGATATACATCTTGCACTCAAAACTTATGTGATCTACAATTCTATTGCAAAATCCTCAAACTCACAAGCTTCACTCTACCACGGTTCACAAATGTTTCAAATTATCTTTTGTTGCCTTCCATCCCCACTAACTTCTTGTCCTTCCTAATATACATTAGTTATGCTCTTACTAGTGACAACTGCACACATTGGTACGAAATAGTTGGCATCCGACCCTTCGCAATATACAAATTGACTACCAGGTTCTGACATCGTCCCCTCTTCCGTGTTATAGATGATGCATTCAAATGTTCCAAGCGATACAATTTGATCGTTAAGGCCTCAGGTCTTCTGGGGAGACCTTGTCGGCCTATTTTGGATCCTCGTGTTGACAGGTTCACGAAATCTCCAATTATTAGTCACTATTTCAGGTTGGCACATTTGAACTTTGTTGCTTCTTGTTCCGTGATATACATCTTGCACTCAAAATTTTCATGATCTATAATTCCATTGTGGACTCCTTAGCCCTTTTTCCCTTTTCTTCTTCTCGTGTATTATCGCTTTTTGGTTATATGCTTAGTCGCCTTTCTATGATCACGGGTTCCAGTGTTGGTGGGATGACATGTCTTTATCTCCATCTATATCCTCACATGATGAATTTGACCGACCGTTGTTCCTTTCCATACTTAGCCAATTTTATGGCAACGGTTGTCGGGTTGGCACTTTCGAACTCTGTTGCTTCTTGTTCCGTGATATACATCGTGCACTCAAAACATTCGCGATCTGCAATTCCACTACGGGCTCCTCGAACTCGCAAGCTTCACTCTACCACGGCTCACAAATGTTTCAAAGTATATGTCGCTCCCTTCAATCCCCACAAACTTCTTGTCCTTCCTAATATACATTAGTTAAGCTCTTACTAGTAATATACAAATTTCCCTCTGGATTGTCCTATCATACCCTCTTCGGTGCTACGCATATTGTACTCAAAATTTTCGAGACATACAATTTTACCCTCGCGCCCTCACCTCGAACAGTTGTACCTTGTAACCCTATTTTTAAGCTTCTTTGCGGCCTTCGTACTTCTTTCTTAGTACGTAATTAGAAACCTTTCATGCTAACAACTCACCATGCAGGAACCGTCAACATTGTCATTAATGAGCAAAACGCTCAAGTAGATCTCCCATTATTACGCATTAAACCAAGATCTACAGAGAGTTATATTGTCCCTTCCGATTGTTCATCTCAAACACGGGTCATCGCATTGTCCCGTTCAAGAAATCTACAATTCTTAATCACTCATTTCCATATCCGCCATGTTCGCATTTCTATGTATGCAATTACTAGTCTTTAATGTTAACAACGCATCATGCAACAGTTGTCGAAATTGTCATTAATGAGCGAAATTCTCTGGGAGATCTCCCATTCACACACATTGGACCAAGATTTGCGCAGCACTATATTATCCCTTACAAATTTTCATTTCATTCATCTTCTGGAGCAAACAAACATTCTTGTAAATTAATGGCAGCAGGTCGACATAAATTTTGTGGAGATAATCTTCAGACATCGGGACCATAACTTCCAGTGGTCCAAGGCATACTTTTACTATTCATCCCGTCTGATGCAGGAGCATCATTGGAAAGCACGTAGAGGCAGGACCACCTAGCATGTTAGAGTTCTTCCAGAACTTCAACATTGGTGGTTGAGACCGATTTTGAAATCCGCCTTAACTCAGTGCTAGAATTTACCTTTGGAGGCACGCTTGAACTAGTGTTGAATTTTACCCTTTGAGGCACGTTTTGAGAATCGTAAACAGAGCAGGAGTTTCCACTACGGTTCTAGAATGTGACTGAACTAAGATAGCGTAGGATGAATTTTAGAGTAGGCAAGTAGCCAAGGGAAACCCTAGAAATCTTTTTGAGTTAAGTAGAAGTTTGTACGCCCAGTTGGGGGGGGCTGCAACACAGAGAGAATTTAGTTGTAAGAGAGAACTACGAGTTAGCAGGAGATCTCAGTTTTTGAGTTACTGAAATTTGATTGTAATTTGTAGTTGTTTTGGCACTTGTGAATATAACATAAGGAAAATTGATCCAAATGTGTGTGTGTGAATGTTATTTGTGATTTCATGTTATTTCTATTTTCATGAACAAGTGAATGAATCTCCACAGAGGAGAATAGAACTATGACTGTTAGTTTTCAATTACAATTGTTTCTCTTCATTTGAAGCTTTGCAAGGGGTGCATTGAGCCAGAGAGGAACGCAAGGAAATCGGGAGGAATTTCTCTGCGAGAAATACCGTGGATCTGAGTTATCAAAATCCCTCTGACACAAGGAGTGCGCAGGAAATCGAAGTCTGAACCAGACAAAGCTCAGGAGGAATAACACGTTGAAAAGTGTTATTGAGATCCAGGAACCCATTCCCTGGAAGAAGTGAAGGCCGAGCCTTTGAAGACTTAGAAAATATTCTAAGTCTGAAGCGAGTAAAAGCTCAGGAGGAAGAACGTCATCGAGCGTGGGATCATGGTGGAGAATCTCGCAGATCATCCGATTTGAGGTAGGTGCGCAGGCTTTAACAGTGCATAGATCCAGGAGGGGAGATCTTGAAGATCTGAACGGATAGTGGAGAACTTTTAGGAGGAATGCGAGACCCTGCAAGTCATTGGATCAAGTGGAGTTGCGAGGAGGTTAGTGACGGGGAAGATATTTGAGCATAGATCTGGAGGGCGTTGTGAGCCGTTGATCAAGCGCCTCAATATTTCGGCATTTCGAAAACCGGGAGTACAAGGGTCAACAGCGTGGGAATCTCGACCGGTGGAACCCCAAAAATATTGGAGCCATCAGATCTTCGAAGGCCTAGAGTCGTTGATCTGTAGTGAGGGGAGATTTCGTGATTTCGGCGACTGGTGGAGGAGCGAACAGATTTGGTGCAGGGAGAAGTCGTGAAATGTGAAATGTCGAAATAATCGTAGCCGTCGGTCCAAGAGATACCTGAGCCAGAGATCTCGCATCATCGGGATTTCGGCATCCATGACTTGGAGGGGTCAGATGCCTTGTATCACAGGTTCTGATACTACGAACCGTGATGCGCTTTCATGGTAAAGCTTGTGGTCACGGGTGTGTGGTCACGTGAGTTGGGAAAAGGGAGGAGCTAACCTCCGTTAGCCCTCATCAGAGTTTCGAGACTCAGAGGGGTTTGTGCTAGGGGACTATTGCATCGAAAATCCAGAAACACCGAGACACGATGTGCCTTTTTGGCTAAGCCCGTGGTCGCACCTGCGGTCTCATGGAGTCTGGGCTTATGCCTAGTGTTGATTCGCATGACAAACACAGACAAGGGCCTGTGGACTTAGTGTCAAGGTTTCCAACTCGGAACCAAGAGAGAGCTATTTCGGCTCCTGAATCAAAGATCCTGACCAAGAGGTCACGCAGCCCTTAGGAGGGATAGGGGGTCTGCATCACCGTCCCACCCAGAACGAAGTGATTTGGACCTCTAGAATCGCTCGTGCAGGTTGTGTCCCTGAGGTTTTTGACTGTAAGGAGGTGGTCTCTTGGTGCACAGTCAAGGAACAATTCATTTTCAATTGGGGGAAGCTAATTTCCATTGAAATATGTTCCCAATTGTCACGATTCAAAGAATCGAATAAATTTTATATGTCATCCTACTTGATTTTTGCAATAGTGCATTGTTGTACGTTTCCAAAACTGTCTCTTTCCAAGAAAATAAACTGTGAATTTGACCCAGTAACATTCTGATACCGGGCCCTATGGAGGCACAAGGCCTCCCATTGTTTTTATGATGTTTTTAATGACTTTGTCTCAATTTTCAAAGATTTACTGTTAGGGAAGGATGCTCTACGGATGTCTGGCCATGGAACCAAGTTTTTGAACAGGAAGGGCACACTTGAACAAAAGGAAAATCATAGTGTACTAATGGTCTTTGGCTCCAAGGAAAATCCTGCTTTCCTTCCATGCCACATCACAGACAAGATGTTTGTTGCAAAAATAACAAGGCAATACAACCACTGGTTGCATTTTTTCCATGACAAGAAAAAAAAAAAATCATTCCTCTGCCCTGGAAAGTTGGGGACTTCGTGTGTAGAAACATCAACAAGATTGACGAATTTGTCGACCATTTCAAGAATTGAACCTAACATATGTTGAAAGGCTAAAAGGGTTCAATCCTAATGGGATTTTTCGAGAACATTTACTGGCAGTTGGCTTTAGAAACTCTTTTATCCATAGACACCTGACCGAAGACAGGGACAGTGATGACAACAATCCTACTTCTGGTGTTTGTGAGGTAGAGACATTGCAAAGCATGACTGAATTGTATAGACAACAGAGAAAAGTATCTGGTGAGAAGAGTGCCCAGTCCCCCGCCAACACTCCCAAGAGCACGACATCACGGAGCATAACTTCAATGACCCACCCCAGTAAGAAAGAAGCCTAGAAATCTTCAAATGGAGGAGGAGATAATAACCCTCCTCGCATAAAAATTGATAGTTCTCACAAAATTCCACTGACGAAGAAGAGAAAAAATAATGCAGGGTAGGCGGACGAACCCGAAATTGAAAGTGAACAATTGCAACTTGAAATTGAAACTGAGCACATGCACAAAGTTGGTTCGTCTGCAATGGAAATAGTTGAGGCCAACATTTTTTACAAAGAAGAATCCTTCGTATTCCAGAGTGTTGTCTTTGACAGCCAATCTAAAAATATGGTCATTGAAAAGAGAGATGTAACAAATAGGAAAGGCAAATCTCACACATAGATTAACTTTAGGAAAATGTGGTCGTCCCAAATCTCCCTATTTCACCGCGTAACCAGTGATGCTATTGATGATTCCATTGGAGGAATTGAAGCGGGAAATGCCAGACTGAAAGACCGCCTCAAGGAATTTAAGGAGGCTTTCATTGCTACCCCAGAATTTGCCAGTCCTTTTGCAAAAAACGTGCCTGCTACCACTGTAGCCAAGATAAAAGTATCCTCTACCTTCCTTGCATCGTCTAGAGCCCTTGTAGATAATAACATCAAGAAAAGAATGCAACTAGTTACTGAAGCATGGGAAACATCAAAAAATATAGCTTCCTTCCGAAAGAGGGAAAATGATTTGCTCGAACATTTGCAGGAGAAATTAAAAAATGATCAACGTTTTTGTGAAAAGGTGTTGACCCCTTTTGTCAACCATGCCATCAACACCTCGGAACTAAAAAGAAGGCAAGAGAATCTCCCCTCCCCAAAGCGGACTAAAAAAGTAAAAGTATGCTGGCAAAAGAAAGTTAAGAACCTGGAGCTCATTGTCGAATCATGTAAACAAGCCATATTAGAAAAGAAAGAATTATTCACAAACCTGATCCAAATAGACTTAGCCGAAAGTACCAACGAGGTTCAGGACCCAAACTTAATTCTCAAATCCTTTTCAATGGCCAAAGAAGCCTTCGATGAACAACTTGATATTTTAAAGGGGTTGTCTTTCGAAAAGTTTTACGGCATAGTTGAATATCGTGTAGATGAGCTTGAGAGCTGGGTACTGGACTATTCAGCATACAATGAATAAATTGAACAGGGTCTGCATAGTATTTCAATGGATCTAAGGAAATTAGAAAACGACCTTTATGACATAGAAATCTAGGATGAAATCAACATGGCCCACATGAGAAGATACATTGAAGAATGGTTCCAACGGAGAATGGACAACCTCATCTAGGAAGGGCAACAACCGATTGACACGATTCCACTGACCATCGATGACAGCAACACAAACGCATCGACTTCATAGTAAGTCTATATTGTCATCTTGTTTTCTTTATCAATCCAGTTATTATACCTCTTTAAATAGAAAATTGTAAACAAACACTCATAACTTCCAATTTCTTCTTTCCAGGTCTTCCTCTCTATTGTCGCGCACTTTTTCTTTCTACATTCCTAATTCTTGTACTTATTTATTTTTATGGTCCGCGGGAGCCCCAATCCCAGTCTATATGACAAACAAATTTAAATTTCCAGAAATATGTAACAAACATTATTAATTTTTGATAAATTTCAAAGAAAACTAATTCGGGAATGCCTTTGTTGCAAGACATTATTACTATTCTATTGTATGCTAAATTTTTGGTGTCTAGGAACCTTTGTTGCAAGACATTATTAGTATTCTATTGTGTTTGAATGTTTCAAATAGAAACAAAAGTATGGAATTTTTTTGTAACAGACATTATTAATTTTTTATAAATTTCAAAGAAAACTAATTCGGTAATGTCTTTGTTGCTAGACTTTATTACTATTCTATTGTATGTTAAATTTTTGGTGTCCAATAACCTTTGTTGCAAGTCCTTATTAGTATTCTATTGTGTTTGAATGTTTCAAATAGAAACAGAAGTATGGAATTTTTAAAATGTTAAATCTTTCCTGTACTATCAAATTTAGATACTAGGAACCTTTGTTGATGTAACATACATTATTAATTTTTGATAAATTTTAAAGAAAACTAATTCGGGAATGCTAAATTTGAACCTTGTTTCAAAGAAAACTAATTCGGGAATGCTAAATTTCCATAAATATGTAACATACATTATTAATTTTTGATAAATTTCAAAGAAAACTAATTCGGAAATGCTTTTGTTGCAAGACGTTATTACTATTCTATTGTATGCTAAATTTTTGGTGTCCAGGAACCTTTGTTACAAGACATTATTAGTATTTTATTGTGTTTGAATGTTTCGGACATAAACATAAGTATGGAATTTTTTAAATGTTAAATCTTTCCTGTACTATCAAATTTAGATACTAGGAACCTTTGTTGTTGTAACATACATTATTAATTTTTGATCAATTTCAAAGAAAACTAATTCAAGAATGCTAAATTTGAACCTTGTTTCAAAGAAAACTAATTCGGGAATGCTAAATTTTTTGTGTCCTATTGTATGGTAAATTTTTTTTGTCCAAGAACCTTTGTTGCAAGACATTATTAGTATTCTATTGTGTTTGAATGTTTCAAACAGAAACATAAGTATGGAATTTTTTAAATGTTAAATCTTTCTTGTACTATCAAATTTAGATACTAGGAACCTTTGTTGATGTAACAGACATTATTATTTTTTGATAAATTTCGGGAATGCTAATTTTTTTGTGTCCAAGAACCTTTGTTTCAAAGAAAACTAATTCGGGTTTTTGTGTCCAGGAACCTACTATTCTATTGAAAGCTAATTTTTTTGTGTCCAGGAACCTTTGTTTCAAAGAAAACTAATTCGGGAATGTTAAATTTTTTGTGTCTAGGAACCTTTGTTGATGTAACAAACGTTATTACTATTCTATTGTATGCTAAATTTTTGGTGTCCACGAACCTTTGTTGCAAGACATTATTAGTATTCTATTTTGTTTGAATGTTTCGAATAGAAACAAAAACATCAAATTTAGATCTTCGAACCATTTCATTTAATTTTACTTTAATGTATTTTACTTTTATGCATATTCTATTGTATTTTGAATTTTTAATATCTATGCTTTAGAAATATGGAACAACACCCCACAAAGTCATCCTCTGCATGGATACCACATGTACTTCAACTTGCTTCCCATGTGTCTGTACTCGGTCGCATTTATTCCCATTCCAACCTGGCAGGGACTACGCTACCATGCAACACTTGTTTTATAAAGTTCTTAAGACTAAAAAAAGTGTGAGAGTAATAATATTAATGATGTTATAAGCGTTTTTTAGGTTTTACTATGTCAGTCTTAGTAGAAAAGTGCTAAGGTAATATATTAATATTATTTAAAAAGTACTAAGAGGGAATCCTACGAAACTAAAAATGGTATTAGGGGAAGGACTGAACATAATAACCATATTAAGATAAAAATCTTATTACTCAAAGTATTAGAATTAAGATTTAGGTTTTTTAATGTTAATTAAAGGGTTATTAATATTAATTTAAGTACTTAGGTTATTATTAATTAATAAGAAAAACCTACTAAAATAGATTCTAAAAATACTAAAAGGATGGTACTACAGAGGGGAAAAAGATGGAGAGTGAAAAGTGGAAGAACTAAGAAAAGAAGGGAGGTTGTCCTCCTTTGCTCACTTCCTTCTGATAACGTCACCCTATGCATTTGTAAATCTGCCTTGATAGGTTTTTTATCCTCGTTTGTAGACATTTCACGATGCATAGCACCAAAGGTGATCTTTCTTACTTCATTTTCAGGTTTGAGGGGAAGAGACTCAATTGTATATGAGGAGGCATCTGATTAATCTAAATTGATTGAGATTGCAGGCCGCTTTCCTCTGCTTGTTTCAGACTCTAGAGTTAAGGCCTTAAACTTCTTAGGCGTATGAGTAGAGTGCACTTGTGAGGCCACTGAAGCAATTTATTGGACTTATTGATCGGGATGAAGTGATGGGGGTAATGGTAGTGAAACAATGGGAAAACCATCAAAACAAGGTGAAGAGTAAGGAAGCGCTTCATTCCATCCATCATTAGCTAAAGGCTTGGGATGCATAGACACATGAGGTTGCACAGAAATACCAACAATGCTGGGGTGGGGCTCCAAAGGAGGTCTAAAAGGTGGAGGAGGAAGCTAAAAATTAATGTCCTTGGCCAACTAGCTTCAAAAAACCAATTTGTAGGAGTTGGTTGAACTCCTTAGAATCAACATCAAAATGAATAGAAAACTTGAGTCTTTTGTTTCTACCCCTCTGTCAACCAACATTCTCTCCTCTTTTCCAATTTCCTCTATTTCCTCTATTATAGTTGCCTCTGCTGAAGAAACTAATCTAGATGATCATAAAGACTAAGTTAGTATATACAACTTACAACTAGTAAAACATCAAATATTATCTTGCATAGTATATAATTTAATGATGGCTCTGAGTAGAGGGAAATTGAGGGGAAAAGGGGGACAATCAAAGAAGAATTCTGCAATATCCTCTTGCATATCTACATCTTTTGCAAAACTATGCATCACTTATGTCTCCACAAACTAATAATTACTTAGAACATGGGACAAATAATGAAATTGGGAGAGATGAAGGGGTTTGTAAGGTATGTAAAATGAAATCACATGATAAGAATGTATGGTACATGTTCATAATCCAAAAATATTAGTTTGCCCATACTCTTTCCATAGTTTTTATATCTTTGTCTTATACCAACCAAGCTTCAAACCATATATGCAAAATTGCCAACACATATTCCTCCTTGTAATCATTGTCTATTTATACAATACATGGGAGAATGAATATTTAAATGATGCATGGTTTGGGACTTCATGGAATAATGCTTGGAAAGTGATATAGTGAGGGGGTTTAGTCCTATACATATAAACAAAAACAAGTAAAATATTTTCTTCTATTTCATATCCTAGGCTATAATTAATCAGAGTTTTTGAATAATTTCCAGCTAACAATCTTTGTATTAATATTGTTATAATCAACACAGTGCATTTGCATGTCAAGACTTACTCATATCTTAACTTTTTTTTAAAGGTATTGATCATAAATTTATGATGAGTGACATATAAGAAAATTGTTTCACAACATAGCCTTATAGTTCAAGTTCTATGCATATGAAATTATTTTTCATCCATCGTCATATAAACAATCAAAAAACTATAGTATAAAAAATAACCCAACGAATAAACATTCTCTTCAAATTCGAAACCATGCATGAGGGTATCAAAACTTTCAAACCCAACATCATAGTTAAACTTTTAATCCCATAACATAATCTTGTATGAAATCTCTTTATACCAACACATATTTGGAACCAACAACATATGATAGAATAACTTTGTGTGCAAACTTATCACTGAAAAGGGAGTTCAAAATTCATCAATAAAACGTGTCATACCCATCATCAAACGACTAAAGTCGAGCTCAAAATACATTCAACAGACATACAAACTCTTTCTTTAGAGCTTGAATTCAAGGCTATATATCATCACATTAGTCTTTAATAAAACATTTTTTAGTGTGAAACAAAACTTCGCTAAATAAGTATTTTATATCCAAATATTTATCACAAAGTTTAAAACCATGCGTGAGGGCAGTGATCTTTTGAAAGGGTCGGCCATTTTCATTCAAAATCCCAATCAATTTATCATAGTTTTGTATACTAACAGGGTTCGAAAATAACTCAAGAAATATACAGAGCCTCCTAAAATAACATGCAACAAAATTTTGGGCCAACAACCCATAATAAAAATATCAATCTTTGATTATGCATGCAAAATCTCTTAAACCTTGTTTACTATTGCAAGAGTGTGGGTTCGAATCCAACAAACATGAGGTCTAAACATGACCTCAATACCATACTTATATCACCATTAATTTGCAGCTCAACAAAAATGCATTTATTATGATATTATCAAGTCGAGGTTTCAAACCTGACTTTCAGTTTTGACAAGAATGACTGTATGTAGCTTCAAACTCAAAGTCATCAAGACTATGGTCAAACAAAACGTGAATGGGAATATAAAATATACTAACTAAGCTCTGGCTGATAAAACCTTAGGTTTTATGTATATGGGTTTTGATTCCCATAAAATATACAATGAACCCAACAAAAACCATGTAATTACTCATCTTTGGTCATACAAATGGCTGAGAAAACTTGAATATACAACCATAATGTCATTTATCAAAATATAATTGTGGAAAAACTAGATAACAATAAGATAAGTCGAACTCAGGTGGATTTTTTTTTTTAAATTCAATTGGGTTATTTTCTCAATAAGATGGACTAATAATCTTGAAGCAAAAAAGATGAAAAGTGAGAAAATGAATGCTACAGAGCTTTGTTTCAAAAATTCTTCAACAGAGTGAGAGAACAAGGGAGAAAAACACACTCAAAACCAATCCAAACAAAGCCACCATAAATTATAATTGCAAAGAAATCATATATTTGATGGATAAATGAGTTGGTATTTGCATAACTGTAACCACATGCTTTAAATACTTGCCAAAAACAGGTGCAAACATTTATCAAACCACCAGGGTCGGGCTTTCTTACTAGGTTCGGACTGTAACTTCTCCCAAAAGTAATGAAAATGATATGTCAAACTCTGAAAATGAGGGTAGTATACGCGGGGTGGTGGGTTAATGCCCGCGTTCTTGCAAATTGAATGCATGTGCGACCTCAAATTAACCCAAACTCACTTGCAAACAAAAACCCTTGCCATGTCATATTTCCACTTTCCAACAAGTTCCATGGCAGCCAACCAAAAACAAGAACAAATTCCAAGTATGTAAGAGATCTCATGCCATATCCATGTATATCACATCATAATTGTTATGTCATCATAACCATCGAATGACGACCCATATCAACAACTAGGGTCTGTACATCATTAAACCACATTTATCACATATACCAAGCATAATCCATTCATATATGTTGGTTTGTGCACCCAATGTATAACATATACCAAAGCTTGAATGGAAACCAAACAATATTTCATATCATTGACCCAAAGCTCGTATACATATACCACATGTTATATGGATTTTGATACTCCAACCTTTATATAACACAACCTTGTAACATGAAGCTCGGAAATAACCATTTATCATATGGCATATAATATATGTTTGTTTCCATATATTCATTGTTACTTGTAATATATGCCTTCGAATTCTGGACATGGAATGTGATAAAACTTAGGAGAAATATAACAAACCTTTTAAATCAAATGTTCTTTCTTTATGGTTATAACACATAAATTCCCTAAAGACATAATCACATTGTATAGGTGTATGCAGTACGAGGAACCTTTTAAAAATTTTATGAGCATAGCCTCAATCTTTCATATGCAACCAAGTTAAAGAAGACCTCATATTCCAACTAGAGAAATGAAAAAATGTCATGCATATCATAAATGTAGTTTATCCTTTGAACTTTTCATGCATGTGTTGTCATCTTAGGAATAATTGAAAATAAACTCTTCATTTCTTGTCTCTTCTAGGGGGTTCCACCTACTAATTATATTTACCATAATAAGTTTTTTTA
>ML784846.1:33535-48653 GCA_009831015.1 Picea engelmannii
GCTCACATGCTTAGCCGCAATACATTTCCCTCATAAAAGAGACTTGCCTTCTAGGGAAAAAAAAACCCTAACATCATTTCTACCGTTAGATCTATGACCTTATAATGAATCGTTCATATTTACAATGAAATTACAATATACATTTACAAGGCAAATTTTCCTTCAGGGGCTTCACCCCCGAACCCTTGCCGGAGGGGGTAACCCCCCTCTGCACTCCCCCGTGTGGAAGAGTGTACATTCTTTTGGGGTGTAAAGTCTTCATGGGGTATAAACACGGCTAAAAACAAAGACCTCTGAATCAGGAAGATAATCAGGCTCCACAACCAACACTCTTATCAATGGCTTTCTTCTTTTTCTTGTTTGGCTTTTGTTGCTCTGATTTGTTTTATTTTCCTTTGTCTCTACCGGTGATTTTTTTGGAATCTTTGTTGCCTTGAATTTATTTATTGTGTTTTCCAGACTTTGGTTGTGTTTCGACATCTTTCTTATTTGCATTTTCAACCTTTCCTTGATCGTTGGATTGCTATGTGGCTCGGCCCGACTTGGAGGATTTCCTAGTTGTGACTTGTTTCATGCATCATTTCCTTTTTTTTGTTCTCTTGTCTGGTTAGTGGGATTTTCTTGTTCTGTCTGATGATCTTGGTTATCTTTACATGTTTCCCAATTAGCTTTTTCTGGGGAGCCAAGACTTCTCAATGGGTGTGTCTCAGCTAAATTTTTCACAGGGGGATTGTGATCTGATCCTTGAGTGCTTGGTCCTTTTTTTCTGCCTATTCTAATGTGTATGATACTACATTGGGGTCAGGATTAACAAACTGATTTTCTTTATTTGGGTCGACTGTCGACTGGTGTGAGTTAGTAATTGTTCACTTGCTTGCTCGGTTAAGGAAATATTCAATTGTAGTAGCTTTCTTGGTGGTTCCATTCTGCATGTTGGTATTGATTTCTTTCAACCCCGAGTGCTCTTTGCTTTCCTTTTTGTTGTCATTAGATGGTTTGTCTGGAAAATTTTCTTTTGATGATATTTATTGAGGGATTTTTCTGGTTTCCTTTCTTTGCTTCCCTAATTTCTTCGTTGTTGCTTTTTCTTCAGTGATTGATGTTGCCTTGGGTGGAGGAGATTCTCTTGTGAATTCGACCCATCATGTGTGCAGTTTCTTTGTAATTGGTTTCTTACTGGGGTTGGTTCGAATGGTCTTCGTCCGACGTGTTTGCACCGGTGTTGAATGACATATGCTATGTTCTTATTACTCTTCCATCCTTTGTTTCTTTTGTCTCCTTGTCTCGACTTGCTTATCTAGAGCTGCTTTGGATTTATTTTCGTTTTTACGCTTTTCTTTTAGGTTAGTTATAGCTTCTTGGAATTGTGGGCCAATACTCAAATTTAAGATGTTTTCAGTAATCACTTGGTCCTTTTCTTTTTGCCAATCCCTCTCGGTTAAATTGTTTGTAAAGTCAACAATGTTTTGTATTGTTTGTGGATCACTAAAGTCAAGGGATGCGTCTGATTTGAAGGTTTCCTTCCACAACATATTTACATCATTGGAAACTATATTAACATTGATAGCTTTCTTACCTTTAGTCATTTTTTCTTACTTCTTTCTTTTGGTCGAGGTCTACTTCACTAGAGGGCTTTGCTTCGTCATCCAAGTTTTGAACAAATGGATCTGTATATAACACTACTTCCATTTCTTCTTCTTGTTCGCCATCTATTAGGGGTGTTATAATGGATGACGTAGTGCTTAGTATATCTGGTGGAATTGGTGTTTGGAACCATAGTTGTCTATCCAACTCTTGAAATATTTGGAGCTTTGTTGGTTGATACACTAGCTCTTCTGGTGGTGACACTCCACGAATTCCACACCACAACTTGGTGTGGTCAAGGCTGAGTTGAATGTGTTAGCTAGGAGGTCAAGCTCGATGAACCTTTTGATCGACTCTCCATTTAAGTGAGACATTCTTGAGATGGTTCACCCAACACTTAAACATTATTTTGGATGGGGGTGCTTCTGATGATCTGACTGCCCCAGGTGCAAAAGAAGTGTATTTATTCATGGTCAAAGTCTACTTTAGAGTGAATTCAAGTTCTTTGACGGAGTCAGCTTGGCTCATGGTAAACCATATTAGGAGTGTTGGGAATTTGATGGCATGCCCATACTCTTGATAGTCAATGCAATTGCTACTAATTAGCACGACTGAGTACTCAACCCAATCGAATTGTGATCCCAAATGGAGTATTTGGCCAATTGGTTCCAACATTGTGAGCTTCACATTTAAATCCTGACCAACAACTATAAATCATAGAGACACTATGATGCATGCCCATTGTGCATGGGGTTCAACTACTCTGTTAATTAGTAGTCCTTTCGAGTTTTTGGCCAACGTCCCACCTGCGAGGATCTGCAACCAGTCGTTGGTATTTAGGGTTTTAGGGACAAATATGACTCCATGTGGTATTCTTGTAATCATGTGGATCAAACCTACCGTGATTGTAATTGAGTAATCGATCCAGAGGTATCCACTATCATAACGAATTATGAGGAACTTTACATCTTCTTCTTTCCATCCGTCGAATTTTTCAATTTGGCGTGCACCCAAAAAGTGATGAATTCCTACTTGCTCGAGGAAATTAGTTTTTTCCTTCCATTGGTCGTCCTCCATTCCCCATGCCGTAAACTTCTGCCATTGTCGACACTAGTCTATTTCTTAGATTCATGACCCACAAATGTTTTTCTTTCATATTTCCAATTATGTTGCACATGCTTTGTCGAGTTTTTCCTTTGTCCTTGGTTCGATTAGGGAATATGATACTTATCTCCTCATTCTAGGAATATTTGTAATTTCTTGCTTATCAAATGGGGTTTTCGGAGGCTCTGGAGTTGGGTGTGAAACTTCAATTTTGGGACTTTGCTTTCTTAAATGCTTTGGTGTAAACAACAATGAGGTGACGTTGTATGCTTCATCCATATTTATAGGTGGGAATTGAAGTGGGAAATTTAATTAACCTGTTGGTGACATTAACTCTCATGCCTCGGTCATAGCATCGAATGTGATTACTTGTTCGTGTTAGGAGACATTTGCATGGATGGTGGCAGTCGATCTCCTCCTGTTGTTCATTAATTGCATATTTGTGGTGGCCAACTATTTCTATGGGGCTAGTTTTATAACCTCGGGAGGTGCGCTCGACTCGTTTGACATTTACTTGTGATGTTTTGTCAGTTTGGTTTATCCGGTCGGTTGAAATCCTCCGGTTGAAGTGCTCGACCATGTCGAATTTTGTTTTCTTGTTGACTTGATTAATATTTGTTCTTTTGAGGCCATGCTTGCGTTATTGAGGGTATTCCTGTTTGATTGAGGTTGTCTTTGTACGCTCACTCGCTTGATGTTTTCCTCACTCACTTGATCTTATAAATTCGCACTTGTGAGTTCTTTCTTCAGCTGGATGATGTATTTCTCTTTCAGTCGATTGACTGGTGTGCTTGCTTAAGTAGTGGCACAAATCTCATCTGGGTACTGAAATTTCTCTTGATTTATGCATTTCTTCTCCAATTGTTTCCCACTGACTTTGTTCTCTCCTCATGTTGAAATTTGATGGTTGTGAATGAATGTATTCAGCCAGACATATAACTTGCAGTAGTCAATTTTTTGTACCTAATCCTGGAAACTGATTGATTGATTATTTTGGTTTTTCTTAACTTTGCTTAGCTTTATATATATATATATATATATATATATATTCTTTATTTTGTTTTTCGACTTGGGTCACTCTGATGGTTTTTCGACCTAGTTGAGTCCTACTAGCACCCCCAAGGAGGTTTTCACCAATAGGGATTTATAAAATTATGTATGATATCTTTTTAGATGGGCCCCATTGACTAATTTCTTGAAAGGGTTCCTTTGTAGCATTTTCAACTGTATTGCTCCTGATAATCGGATGTCCTCGACCACGTATGGACCCAACCATGCAGTCTCTATCTTGCTTGGTTTACCTTTTACTCGTTTGTCATATAGCAGTACCAAGTCTCCACTATTGATGTCTTTCTTCTTAATGGGTCGATCATGTCATGCTTTTTGCTTACTTTTCTGAATTTCTTGATGTTGCTATGCCAACATCCTTTCTTCTTCTAATTGGTTACGTTGGTAGAAGTACTGCCTTGTATTCACCATTTGACCAAATTATAAAATAGAATCTATCCGACCTGCATTTGTGTAGAAATGTAGAGGGATCACTGCTTCTTGTCCGTAAACTAGTTTAAAGGTTGTTTGGCCAGTTGATCTTTTGTATGTTGTTCTATATGCCCATAGTATTGATAGAACTTTGTTGTCCCAATCGTCTCTGTTGAGATTGTGTATTTTTGTGAGGCCCTTATGTAGTGTTTTTTTAAAAGACTCGACGACCCCATTAGCTTGTGGGCAATATGCGGTTGTTTTTCTATGGTCGATCATTAATTTCTTCAACAACTGATCCAAATTATTTTTGGCACGCAATGAAAGAGGAGGTACAAAACAAAAATATACAGAGATATTGCAAGAGAGAGAATAAAATAATAGATATATATTGGATATAAAACAAGAGGCGCAAATATACAGTAATACACAATTTCTATTAATGAACGAAATGTACAAAACTGTAGAAATACAGAGTGAAAGACTCGCTAGAATTGTTGAAGCTTATATTTGAGAAGAGATGTGACAACTACTCACATCCCAAGAAGATGGATTACAATGAGGTGCTAAAGGTCTTTTTAACATAAATAAAATCCAAAACCCTAGCCTCGGAAGATGAAAAGCCAACAATTTTGTGGACCCCATTTTGGGTAGTTTGGTGTATCGACTTCCCGGGGGCGTAACTTTGGCATACGATGTCCTTTTGGGGTGCATGATAGCTCGTTGGAAAGGTATCATAGAGGAGATTCATTTTGGGGGATCAATGTTAAGAACCAAATATAAAAATAGCATAAAAAACTCAGAATAATTACTCAACACCTTGAAAAGAAAGAATTTAAGATAATAAGACTCCTCGAGGGGGAAACATCCTTATACACCACATAAATTTACAAATACAAGATGATTCCAAATGAAAATGTCTCCTTGGTATATATAGGAGACTAGGAGGTACAATTAAAACTAATGGAACCAAGCCAACATAAATAAACTAACAATACTAATGTAATATGCCCCAATTAAGGGGTAATGTGCCACTATTTAGAGCTTAACATGCCCCTCCCCTTCAGACAAGTGTTGTCCGCAATGTTTGAGTAATTCTGGATGCTTTTGTATAAAAGTCTCATCTTCCCAAGTGGAATCTTCGACATGTAGTTTCCTCCACTTAATGAGATACTCTAAAATGGATCTATTCCTCAGTTGGTGAATTCTTGTGTTAGTGATAGCTTCAGGATCCAATATGATTTTTCCTTCCTCATCAAGTTCTGGAAATATAGTTTGAACTGGGATCTTGTCACCTATAACCTTATTTAAGCATGAAACATGGAAAACTAGGTGTACTCTCAAAGATGCAGGAAACTCCAATGTGTATGTCATAGTACCAATCTTTTGCAACACCTTATAAGGGACATAGTGCTTTGGTGATAATTTATTATCCTTCTTAGCTTCCTTGAGGGACATCTGTTTGTATGGTTGTAGTCTTAAAAATACCCAATCCCCTACTTCAAAACTTTTTTCACTACGATGTTGATCTACTTGTTGCTTCATTCAATTATGTGCCATGGTCAGGTTGTCCTTTAAGAGTTGGAGAACTTGTTGTTGATTCTCGATGTGATCTTCCACTGCTTGAACCTTAGATTTTTCTTTTAGAGAAGAAGTGATGGAAGGTGGGTGATATCCATAGAGTGCCATAAATGGTGTCATTTTTGTTGCAGTATGAAAGGAAGTGTTATACCACCATTATGCCAAGGGTAACCACTTGAACCATTGTGTTTGTTTATCAGAGACAAAGAAATGAAGGTATAATTCCAGACATTTTTTCACTATCTCGGTTTGTCCATCATATTGAGGATGATAAGATGAGCTATGAGCTAATTGAGCACCCAAACAAGAAAATAATTCTGTCCAAAAATGTCTAGTGAAGATGGGATATCTGTCACTTACAATAATCCTTGAGCTTCCATGTAGCTTTTGAACTGTCTCCATGGATGTGGTGGAAAATGGACTGGCTTTGAAAGGGCGAGAGAGTGTACAGAAGTGTGCATAATTGGTCAGTCTATCAACAATCACCATGATGACACTCTTTCCTTCAGACTTCGGTAACCCTGTGATGAAATCCATGGAAAACTCCTCCCATTTCTAACTTGGGATGGCTAATGGTTGTAAAAGACCCGACGTCTTAATTGTTTCCACCTTAATTTTTTGGAAAACCAAACATTTTTCCACAAACCTTTGAACATCAGTTTTAAGGCCATCCAAAACAAAATCCTTCTTGACCCTATGGTAGGTTTTCAAAAATCTTGAGTTCCCTCCTACCAGAGAGGTGTGCAATTCCAAGAGTACCTTTTGTTTGAGTTGGGATTTCTTACATAAATATAAATGATCTTTGTATGACAGTGAATCATTTTCCCATGTAAATGTATTTGATGCACTGGAATCCTGTTGTAACCTTTGAATGAGAGTCCACACATTTTATTCATTCTTCCATTCATCCCTTGCTTCTATTATCCAATTGGGTTGGATGATCGAGATAGCACAGAGAAAGGCCTCAACATATTCATCCTTTTTTGAGAGTGCATCTGCCACAAAATTTTGCTTCCCATTTTTGTAGATGATTTCAAAATCATAACCCAACATCTTGGTCACCCATTTTTGTTGTTCTTCTAAAGATAGTCTTTGTTCCAAGAAGTATTTAAGACTATCATGATCTGATTTGACCAACAAGTGCCTACCTATTAGGTAAGGGTGCCATTTCTTCAATGCCTGTAGTATTTCCATCATTTCCTTCTCATAAATGGGTTTGTGTAAATCCTTTCCCTTAAGTGGCCGACTTTCAAAATCAAAGGGCCTTCTTTCTTGCATTAGAAAAACACCAATGCCATTTCCAGAGACATCACATTTCACAATAAAGGTTTTTGTGAAGTTTGGTGTGGTCAAGACATGAGCTTTGCACATCGTCTCTTTAAGTTGTTCAAAATCTTGAGTTTCCTTTGGAGTCCATGAAAATGCATCCTTCTTAGTTAATGTTGTTAAAGGTGTTGTTATTCTTCCATAGTTACGAACAAACTTGCGGTAGTAACCTATCAAACCCAAAAATCCTCTAAGATTCTTCAATGTTTTGGGAATCGACCAATCCATCATGGCCTTAATCTTGTTAGGGTCTACCTTGAAACCTTCATGAGATACAATATGACCCAAATACTCTACCTCCTTGACCCCAAAGAAACATTTGGATGGTTTGGCATGTAGTTGATTCTCCTTTAGTAATTGTAACATCTTGTCAACATGTCGAACATGATCCTCCCAAGACTTGCTATAGATTAGTATATCATAAAAAAAGACTAACACAAATTTTCGAAGGAAGGGATTGAAAATGGAATTCATCAACCCTTGGAATGTGGAAGGTGCATTTGCAAGGCCAAAAGGCATGACCAAAAATTCATAATGGCTTTCATGAGTTTAGAATGTTGTTTTTGGGATATCTTCTTCCTTCATTCTAATCTGATGATACCCTAAATGGATATCCAACTTTGTGAAGTAGATTAATCCATGTAGTTCATCTAATAATTCATCAATGACAGGAATGGGAAACTTATCTTTACTAGTGATATTTTTGAGCTCTGTATCATCTGGACACATATTCCAAGAGCCCTCTTTCTTAAGTACCATTACCACCAGTGCAGAGTAAGAACTTTGGCTAGGTATAATAATTCCAACCTCTAACATTTGTTCAATCATACACTCAATTTCACACTTCTGGGCATAAGGGTATCTATAAGGCCTGATGTTAGGAGGAACAATCCCATGAATTAGGTGAATAGCATGATCATGATTTCAAGTGGGTGGAAGACCTCTGGGAATATCTTCAAATACTTTGGAATGCTTATCAATGATCCCTTTGAGATCTAGGGGAATAGATGGCTTAGATGTTTGAACATCTAGTGAGCATAGTTGTACACTTACACCCCGATGCCCCTTTTTCAATATTTGTTTCATGCCATTAGAGTTTATCACCTTACTGGGTTTCCCTGTGATACCCCTTAACTCAATTTCCTTTCCTTCCAATGAAAAGTTCTTGAAAATTAAAATCCATTGTTCCCAATGATTGTAACCATTAGACTCCTAGTATGACATCAACACCACCCATGGGTATAGCAATCATTCAAATATTCATTACATATTCCCCCATAGTAAGATTGATCTTATGGCATTTTCCAAAGCAATTGATAGTTCATCCATTTGAAATCATTACTTGAAACTCTGGCGCTGGATATATTAAGAAATTGAGAGCTTTGGCTAATTTATAGTGAATGAAATTATGAGTACTACCAGAATCAATTAGGACTATTACCTTTTTCTTTTTGATATATCCTTCGATCTTAAGGGTTTGAGGAGTGCTAATTCCAACCAATGCATTACATGATATTGTGGGAGTCAACTCTTCAAAAGAATTATCTTCTACGTTTTCATCTTGAGATGGTTTTTGTTCTTCTTCCTCTTCACAATCTATGTAGAATATTTTCTTCTCACCACACTTATGCCCCTTACTATACTTGTTGTCACCATTAAATCATAAATCTTTTTCTCTTCTTTCCTCCAATTGTTGAGGTGTTTTAGAAGAAGGAAAATTATTCTCTCTATAGATTTTAGGAGTGGTCCTTCTAGTAGCCATAGCCATATTTTTACTTTCAACATTTCTCGCCACCCTGAATGCATTCTCTAATGATTTGGGTTCCCAAAGGTGAACCTCATGTTGAATGCTATCCTTTAAAGTTCCTATGAATACATCAATCAGGTGCTCATCTGGAATATCCGTTACATTTATATTCAATATTTGGAAGTTCTCAATGTGCTCTGCAACTAAACCATTTTGCTTGATATTTATCAATTGGATAAAGAAGGTATTGCTCCTTGTATCCTCATAGTGTGCTATCATTTCTTCCATGAAAATTGTCCACGTCACAAGTGATTTGCGAGAACAAAGCCACTGATACCACACAAATTGATTAGGTTCTAAATATGAAGAAGCAATTTGTACCTTTTGTGTGTGTGGCACATCATGTATATCAAATAACTGCTCCATCTGAAGTATCCCTGTGATTGGATCCTTGCCATCAAAATTCCTCATATAGATCTTAGGAAAGTGGTTGGTCTTTGACCCAAAGTTGGAGTTTCTCCAGTCTTGATTCATCTTCCTTGTATCCTCATCATGAATTTCATGGGATATATTTTCACTTTCAGGTGGCCTCTCTATTAGGAAAATTTTCAATCCTTCCATGATCTCCCTTTTTAAACCATCCATCTGAGTATCCATTATTGCCTCCAACTTAGCTTCAATTGAATCCATCATTCCTTGTAGTTCATATTTTTTTATTGTCTTCTTTAGTAAATCATTTTTGTCCCTACACATTTCTTCACCTTCATCAAGAGTCCAACTAGGATTGTCTAAAGGATTATTTGGTGTAGAAGTTGCATTTTTTGGTGGCATGTTGGCCAAGTATCACTTTTAAACCTTGATATTGAGGTCGTTCTTCTAGACAATCTTTCTTCTGTTGTATCTCCAAAATTTCGTCCCTTCTGGGTATGAATTTTTTTTTCTATAGTTCTATGATATGTCTTCTCTGCAATGCCATAGGTCTGATAAAAATTGGATTTTCTAAGTGGAAGTTATGGTAACTTCCCTGCACCTTGTTGAGTTTTGGCCCTTCCAGGAGAGTGTACTTGTAAAGCATGCCAAGAGCACAATATTTGATATTAGATTTTGAAAATTGCACCAGAAATAATACAGAATGTCCACTATTCAATGCAACTGGTCTCAATTAATTTGGATACTTAATGAAGAATATATCATTGTTTTACCTGAAACAATTGTTTGAGACTAGTTAATACGACTAGTCAGGTACCCTATCTTACACAGGGTGTATCTAAAAAAATAGGATGACCTAGAAGCTGAATTTTTTGTCACAACTACCTTTATAATATCTTTGAATAACATCCATGTTTTAGGGTTTGAAACGTCACAAATTTTTTTATAGAGAAAATTTCGCAATGACTAAATTTAGGATGATTCCAAAACCCTATCTTACATAGGCTATATCTTCGAAAGTATAAGGCCTCAAGAAATGAAATTTGAACCCCAAGCACCTTGATCCGTCTAATAACTATATTCCAAGGATTTCCTTCTAAAATTTCATAGAAACAAAGTTATAGAAAAAATTCCAAGGTATCTCAGATGCAGTAGCGAAACCCCAAGACCTTGAGCTCTGATACCAAATGTTAAGAACCAAATATAAAAATAGCATAAAAAACCTATGAATAAGTACTCAACGCCTTAAAAAGAGAGAATTTTAGATAATAACCCTCTTCGATGGGGAAACCTCCTTATACACCACATAAATTTACAAATACAAGATGATTCCAAATGAAAATGTCTCCTTGGTATATATAGGAGACTATGAGGTACAATTACAATTAATTGACCCAAGATAACATAAATAAAATAAAAATACTAATGTAATATGCCCCAATTAAGGGATAATGTGCCACTATTTAGGGATTAACACTCAATTAGAGCCTTCGACTATCATCGAGGTGCTCGATCCCGAAAAAAACTTTATTTGGGTCCTCAAAATGGCCCTGGAAGTTTAGGAATCAAAAAAATGCTAAAAATAGTAAATTGCTAGAAGATTGTTTTGATCCAGTTGGAACAGGTGGGTGGCCACCTATATCCACTTGGATCAATCCTCCCTCCTTAGGAAGCAATGGTCTTCATTGGGTTGAGTGCCCGGGGGAGAGGGAAAGCATTTGTTGAATCTGCATCTTGATGAGTTGCTTACCTTGCTGGAGAAGTTGCACTGCTTAGCTTGTTGAAGGATGTCACAGACTTGTGGCTGTAAGGGTTGGACCTTTTGAACTAGTTTGTCTACATGAGATGACTGTGTGTAGAAGGAATCCTTGCACTTTACTTCAATCTTGTCGATCTTCTTCTACTGGATAGAAAGTGATTGGACTGAGGCTGCAGTGGTTGCGATGTTCTTATTTTTACCTTTTGGATAGACCGTGAAGAAGATGAATTTTGTAGTATGAGATACTACCTTGTGGCACTTTTTAGGTGGGACAATAGTTGGAACTACCTCTAATATCCTATAGTGATGACCCCCTAGAGTAACGATGACACTACAAGGTCAAGACTCATAAATAACATGGCACTTCCACATATATGGATGGCCCAAAAGAACATCACAGACATCCAGCAGGGAAACATCACATAATACCTCATCCTTGAAGGGATGGATGTCGTATGACAATTGACACTGTTGGATGACACCAAGATCTCGTCCCTAGTGAAGCCACCCGATGTTGTATGGCTGCGAGTGTGGTGTTGTCGACAATACCAACTGTTTAATGAACTCTGCTGAGATAAGGTTCTTCTGGCTTTCTCTATCAACAATAAAATGTAGTGGGGTACCCTTCACCCACATCTATGAATGAAAAAGGTGCTCCCCCTCTTCAGGATATATTGGTTCTTCTGGTTGAATTGTTGTGGTTGTGACAATAGTAGTGGGGTATGCATCAATGATCTGTCTTCTTCCATTATTTTCTGAATCGGATTATGAATCAGGGTTCAGATCCTTCTCTTTGATCTTGGTCACCAATGAATGTTTCAAGAGTGACATTCATCAGTGTTATGCTAGGGGATTTTGTGGAAATCACACCACTTTCCAAAGTCCTTCTTTGTCTTTTCGTGACCCTTCTTTTCCTGTGGCTTAGAATGGTTCTCGAGATGTTGTTTGCTAGGGCCATCCTTATCATACTTTGGTTGTTGTATATTTGCAGACCTGAACTCCCATTTG
This sequence comes from Picea engelmannii, assembly GCA_009831015.1. Classification (NCBI taxonomy): domain Eukaryota; kingdom Viridiplantae; phylum Streptophyta; class Pinopsida; order Pinales; family Pinaceae; genus Picea; species Picea engelmannii. The sequence continues at coordinate 45,553 of ML784846.1, forward strand.
TCCCAGTACCTAAATTTCTACTTGATTTTGACAACATATTGGTAGGAAACTCCCAGTGATGAGATGTCCAAAAACTCCATTTCAGTGTGCATGTACCTATGTAGAGCACCACGGTATTTTAGCACCAGATGTCACTCAGAATATTTGATCCCAGCTTGGTGCGCAAGGTATGGAAGGTATTGGTGAACTCTGACACTGCTTGGCCCCTCTCTTGACGTAGCATGGTCCATCTCATGTATTGGTCGTCATAGTTACCAACAAGGTAATATTGTTCCTTGACCGCATCCACAAAGTAATCCCAAGTGGGCTCGGCCCCATATATTCTAGAATCCTCTATGGAAATTTTCTCCTAGTAATTTTCCCACCAATGTTTGACATGGGGGAGATCCTTAAGGAGTGCGAAGGTGATGTTTTCCCTGTCAAAGAAATTGTGAATGGAAAATAGCCTTCTAGTAGATTTAACCATTTTTCTAGGGCATCTGCATCTATCTATCCTTCAAATACAGGAATATCAAAATCAACTTGTGACTTGAAAGGTGAGGTGCCTCCAAAGTGACAACTTGATGAAGATGCGTCGGTTGTTATCGACAGGCATTGAAGGATGTGGAAAAAATTCTCCATCATTTTGTCCCTCTGTCGTGTGAGAGATTGCTCAAGCAACAGATTAATAGAATATTCTACTCCGTCATTTTTATTTTCTTCTACCATGGAGGATTTCTTGGGCGTGCAAGAGTGATCGCACTCAAGAGAGACAAGCTCAAGACCTAACTTGCTATACTTGGACCTCATCGGGGACATGCATTGAAAAATGATCAAGAGCAACCTGCTTTGATACCACTGATACGAATTATTTTCGACACAAAATGAGAGTGGAGATATAACACATAAATATATAGAGATATTGCAAGGGAGACAATAAAATAACACAGATATATCAGATATAAAACAAGAGGCACATATATACAGTAATACACAATTTATATTAATGAGTGAAATGTACAAAATTGTATAAATATAGAGTGAAAGTCTCGTTAGAGTGGTGGCATTTTATCTCTAAAAAGAAATGTGACGGTTACTCACATTCACAAGAAGATGGATTACAATGAGACTCTAAAGGAATTTTTAAAATAAATAAAATCGAAAACCCTAGCCTCGGAAGATGAAAATCCAATAGTTTTGTGGACCCTGTTTTGGGTAGTTTGGTGTATCAACTTCCTGAGGGCATAACTTTGGCATACGATCTCTGTTTGGGGCGCACGATAGCTCGTTGGAAAGGTATTGTTGAGGAGATTCATTTTTGGGGATTAATAAAAGTCTTTATTCATCATTGAGGTGTCCGATCCATAAAAACTTCATTTAGGCCCTCAAAATGGCCCCGAAAGTTTAGGAACCGAAAAGTGCTAAAAATAGTAAATTGGCAGAAGACTATTTTGAGCCAATTGGCATAGGTGGGTGGCCACTTATAACCACCTGGATGAACAAAACTTCGATTGTACTATTGATTAAGTGGGTTCCTTGATCAATGATTATCATTAAGGGACAGTTGAATCTAGTTACTATATTTTCGTAAATAAAATTTGCAGTTGTTTTCTTTGTACAGTTCTCGACTGGTTCTTCTTCTGCCCACTTTGTTAAATATTTGACGGCTGTAATAATCTATTTTCTCCCAACCTTTTCACTCTTTTTGGGAAAGGACTGACATAATCAATAGCTCAGATATCAAATGATAATCTGGGGTTTATCTAGTGTAAAGGCATTTCTTTCTTCCACAATGGTCGGCCTAAACTTTGACATTTATCACACTTATTTACTTGTTCTCGACAATCTTTATGTAAAGTCAGCCACCAGAGATCGAATTGAAGGATTTTCCTAGTTGTCATGTCAGCTTGAAAGAGACATCTTATTGGGCTTGCGTGTGCTTCATTAATGATGTCTTCATGTTCATGCTCATGCTCTAATGCACATCTTCACAAAATGTTTTTGAGTCCTAGCTTATAAAGATATCCATTCATGAGGGTGAATGGTGCAATTTTCATGGCTAGGATTTTTCATTTATTGGTTGGGATATCTTCAGGTGCTTTCCCTTCTTCTAGAAAGTTTGCAGCTTCTTATAGTTCTTTGGGGGATGTTTCAACCCCGAATAGATTCACATTTGGTAAGTGATCATCTATCCCTGTCGGGTCTTCCCCTATTTCAAGTTGGGAAAGATGATCTAGGCTGACCTTCTTCTTTCCCAATCGGATTACTACTTCAAAGTAGTATTCTTGAGAGAGTATTAGCCATTGAAATATTTTCCCTTGATGGATTGGTTTATTGACTAGATATTTCAGCGTTTGATGGTCTGTGAAAAATGTAAAGGGATTCGCTAGCAGATAGTGTCAATTTTTTTGTAGGGAAAAACTCATTGCTAAATCTTCACGTTGAGTCGTCAAAAAATTCCTTTTTTCTTTATTCAGTTTTTGATTGGCATATGCATTAAGGTGGTTGACAATGCCATCATACGACTGGGCTAAGACCGTGCCAACAATGATATTTGAGGAGTCAACATGAACAAGAAGTTTCCTTGACCATTTCAAAAATTGAAGGATGGGCACTTGTACCAATTTTCTTTTTAACAGTTCAAAAGATTTGTCACATTCCTGACTCCACTGGAACTCGACTTCTTTCTTTAAGAGCTCATCGATTGGAAATGTGATGTTGGAGTAGTGATGAATGAACTTTTTGTAATACCTCGTGTGTCCAAGGAAGATTGTGATCTGTTTTTCGTGGATTGGTGGTTTGAATTCGAGGATTATTTTAATTTTGGCCATGTCAACTTTTATCCGATCCTTGCATACAATATTGCCGAACACTATGCCTATAGTGTTAGGTAGCTAGAGAGGTAGTGGGGAGGCCCGGAGGGCCCATAATGATAATAGTGGAGGTCATTCAATGTAAGGTGGACTAGGTCCACTATATTATTAAATAAGATCCACCATGATAGTTAGATATAATAAATGGGTAGTTAGATATAATAAATGTAAGAGGACTTCTTAGAAGGTTCTACTTCTAGAAGATTCCTCCTCTAGAATGTTCTTAGGTGATGGTAGCACTATATAAAG
>ML784846.1:70267-102360 GCA_009831015.1 Picea engelmannii
GATCCATGGAGGAGAGTGTGGCTCCCTCTCCATGGTTGTAGGACATAAGAGAATGATCATGTGCCACAAAAGAGCATAACCCTCTCCCATGGTCTTGCCCCATTCATTTTTAAGAAGTAAGCCAAGAAAAAAATAAGCTTATCCCTTTATACCCTTAGAAATAAGAATGTAGCAAGGGCTACTAGAACCATAGAGTGATATTTGATTTGTCAAAAAGTGTGGTTAGTTTTAGTTATTCATGCAAATTTCAATTGTATCTTCTTCTTAGTTTTTGTGAAATTTTGTGTGCTTAGATCAATTTATTCTTGATGTAAATTAAACAATGTCACATTCATATTTTTTGTGTATTTATGGTTTTACGATCCATTGGTTTTTGGTTTTCCATGAAAGAGATCTCTCACTCTTTGAGTTGTACAATGTCTTTGTTTAAGCCCATAACATACTAGTTGAATGTGACCAAAACTCCATAGAGTTTTAACCTTCATATCCACATTTTCATAGATTAAAAACCAATCTCAATTTTTTAGCTAGATTCATTTAGCATATAATAGCTTTGTTTCAAATTTCTAGACCTAGTTATATGAGAATCTGTTTGAATTTTTCAAATTTGGCTATATAAGAGTTGCTTGAATTTTTTGAATTTGATAATATAAGAGTTGCTTGAATTTTTAATATCTGATTATATAAATAAACTCGTTTTCAAGTTTGATCTAACTATGTAATATTTGGTTTTAAGTTTCAAAATGAGTTTATTAAGAGTCTTTCTTTCATACTTGTTTTGCATTTTTAGATTTGGTTGTGTTAGGGGTTTATTTTACTTTTTCAAATCCATCTTTTAATATATAAAAAAATTAAAGATAGATTATTGCTTCATTGCATATTCAACTATTGAATTATAAAATAAGAGATTCCTATCTTTCATATCTATCTATGAAAAATGGCTTCAACCCCTCTCAATTATTACCAACGTAGATCCTTCTTAACTTAGGATCTATCATGCATCAAGGGGGATTAAATCCCTCAAGGTGTAAACCTTTTTCTCAATTTATTTCAAATGAAAAAAAGTTTTCACCTTAAGAGTCTTGATCCCTCTCTTCACATGATCCAAAGTTAAAATGGATTTATGCTAGTTTTTAGTGTGTCTGTGTCAACACCATGTTGAGCACTAAAGGAATTACACATCTCCCTCATATTGAGGAGAACACCATGGAAATATTTTAACTAAGACCCATCTTGACTTTGAATCTATCATGCATCGAGGGGGATCAAATCCTTCAAGGTGCAAAGCTTTCCTCAAGTTCTTACAATTAAAAAAAAGTTTAAAGCCTCAAGAAACTTGATCCCTCTCTTCGTATGATAGATCCAGAGTTAAAACAGATTTACATTGGTTTTTAATGTTCACATGTGTTAAATATAATCTCACCTATGGATAAGTAAGATCTCTCATTGACCTTATTTCAATTTAGTGACAAAATGTAGGATAGATAAAAATACAATTTCCCTCTAGATCTACTAGACTTGATCCTAAATCATGCAACGAGAAGGAAGAGAATGGTTCATACCTTGTTCTCGGTAGTTTTCCCCTCATAATCCTAGTTGATGCAGCCCTAGAAATCTTTTTCTAGCTCCTAGCACCTGCTTCCTATACACAAGAGAACAAAAATACCAAACTCAAACCTTTCAAGCAATAGGAATATCAAATATTTACTAGATCTAATCCGATCTACTCAAGAAAGACTAGATCTACCACTAACAAGTATATATTACTAAATACAAATTATCAATGGAGGGGAAAACCACACACACACACACACACATATTAATAAGTGAAGAAAATAGTACAACAATCAAGTGTTTTACCTTGAGTCTCGATTGAAGGTCTTATGGCTCCAATATCCTAATGCCCCACCTTGGACACTCCAACATCCCTCTTTATTTCACTAGCATAATGAATCTCAAACTCTCTCTCCTCTATATCCTTCATTTGGCCTCTTCTTATAGGAATTTAGAAGATCTTGGAGATAGGCTTTATGGCATGTGAATTAGGTAAGTCATGGATAGGCTTGATGGCATGTGAACTAAGTAATTACAAGTCATAAATAGGCTTTATGGCAAGTGAACTAAGAAATTACAAGTCATGCACATGTTCCATGCTCAATTATGAGCTTTTTCCAACCTATTATGAGTTTTTTGCTCAAGTTCCATGCTCAATTAGGAGAATTTTCCAACTCATTATGAACTTTCTTTTCAATTATGAAATAATTCTTGTTTCATAATCAAATTGTGACAAAAACATTATTCCCCTGTGAAATAATTATGAGAATTTTACTCAATTATGTAATTTCATTCTCATAACATCTAACAACATCCTTGCAAAACCTATGGTGGAAAATACAAGTATAATAGATGCCCCCTAATGTATTATGAAAATTCACAGTGATGAGTGGCGTAAGGAAGGAGCTAGTAGATCAAGGAACCAAAATAATTACTTGCAAATAATCATCATCACACACACACACACCATCCTCGAGGTAGTCATATCGTTGCTTGGATGTATGAAAACGCATGGTTGCCAACACAATACACTGTGAATCCATGAAATGATATGCAAGACCATGGCCATGAAAAACTACACGATGGATCCATGTCATAAAAGAGATCATAGCCATGAGAAAACACAATGAGGATCTATGTCACATCATACATCAAGAAGACATATAGCACCAATGAAAGTGCCCATGTAGTCTTCATAGTACTCATATAGTAGTGATACACTCCATCACAACTTGGGAGGGGTAGCATAAAGGAGTGATGTCCCCCTAGGTCCAAGGTATTTAATCCAACCCCATCGATGGTACAATTATATAACATGTGTAATGTCCGTCGACCACCCAAGCCAGGGAATGCTACTACAAAAATGCTCTGTTCAAGCTCTGGGCCATTTGCTGGGCAATGTCACTTGAAATAAAAACTTCTCACTCTATTTTTGATGGTCAAAATTGTCCATGCCCAGGCATAGACCTATTGGGTTATGGAACACCGAGCTATTTGCAGAACATCATCAATATAAATTCAACAATAATATGCATTCTACTAATACACAATTTAATGCAGAAAACACAACCATCCTCTACAAACAACTCACACAGGAAATATTATAAATATCAAGACATATATATGGTACAGAACATAAAAATTAATATAGAAATGTTACTTATATTTTTATGAAGGCCACCAATTGCGTGCAAACCTTCCAGGAACCTTCCAGCCTTAGACCACACTACTCCAAACTATCAGCAGTGGGTCACTCCTGAGCTGGGACTAAAATCCACCTAGGGTAAGGGGAATCCTAAGTTAGGTTAAGGTTACAAAGTCTCTAGGAAGGATTCCATCCCCAGGAGTCCACTCACGTCCACAACTTATAGTCCCTCATTCCCCACATGCCTGTCCCACCACAGGGAGTGTTCCCCTTCTCTGCTTGACAGTCCTTCGGCTACCCCACTCCCCTTCTAGGAATTCTGCAACATGTCGGACATGAAGTCTCATAGCACTACAACTGCTGTGAGGCTCCCTCTGGAAAAAACATTTCCCCAACAACCTCTCTCACCTGGAGAGAGTTTATCACATGCCTGACAACTTGCTTCTTCAGTCCATCTCCCAGGCCAATCCAGTTAGGTAATCACAACCAAAAAAATCGATATGGCTCTGGTAATGACATCAAGCCACACCAGTCCAGAGAAAAACATGGGAAACAACAACAAAATGGATAGGTTGCGATATGGCTCAGGCACTGCATAGTCGTGTTGTGATTCACAAGGAAAAAATGGTTAGCTTCATGGGTTTTGCAGGTTTTAGAGCTTACATGAATGTTGCAAAGGTCAACGATGGAGGAAGTGGATGGTTGCATGAATGCTTAGTGTCTGAGTACATGCGTGCATGGGGAGCATGGAAACAATCCCTGAGAAAACCCCCACAATGAATGATTTCCTCACATAAAGTTGCATGCACCAAGATCGACACATGGCTCTCTTGGGAGATCGTTCCTCTCCACTTGGAGTTCGTTTCTTTCCCCAAAGGAACTTAGAATAACATGGTTTATTTCCCAAACCTTAGTCTTTTAGGAAAATATATTATAATATTCCCTTAGGGTTAAGCCCTCAAGCTTATCCTTTTTTCCTAGCCTCTTAGCTCCCTTCCCTTTCCCTTCCTAGTAGAGATTATTCCCCCATACCTCTTTCTTCGTGGTCAGTCTACACGTAGTGATGTAATTATATTAATGATGTGAGTATTTACATATACAAAATCAGGCTCCCTGACCTTCAACATCTAGGCTCTCCACCCTAATACACACATAAGCCTTCCAACTTATAAACACTTGGCTCACCAAACTATAAACATAATTACAATTCAGCAGGGGCTCGACCTTGGGGTATTACAATCCCCTCACCTTATTTATGCACTGTCCTCAGTGCATCATATTTACATATTACAACAATATTTTCAAAATTCTTCAAAAAGATGCGGGTATTTTTTCCGCATGGCCTCTTTGTGCTCCCAAGTGGCATCCTCAGGACCATACCAAGTCCATTGGACCTTTACAAGCTCGATGGATCGATTCCAGAGATGCTTGATTTTCTGGTCCAAAATGCATACTGGATGCACTTGAAAAACGCCTTCTTGCTCCACCTGAATCATATTCCAATCAATAACATGATTAACATCATGTATATATTTCTTAAGCAATGATACATGGAATACATTATGAATGGTCATAGATGCAGATAATGCAAGTAGATAAGCTACATGCCCAATCCTTTCTAGGATTTCAAATGGCCGATAGTAATGGGCTGCCAATTTGGAACAATTTCCCAACTTCAGGGAACTTCTGTTGGCCTTCACTTTCAAGAATACATGATCACCAACTTTAAAATCCCTATGAGTTCTACCTTTGTCAGCATAGATTTTCTGTCTGTCTTGGGAAGCCTTTAAATTCTGTTTTATCTTCAACATTTTCTCTTCCATTTCCCTGAGCAACTCTGGACCAACCACTACTCTATTTGCTGGGTTGTCCTAGCTTACCGGTGTGTTACACTTTTTTCCATAAAGTGCCTCAAATGGGCTCATCTTCAGAGATTCTTGGTACCCATTGTTGTAGGAAAATTCTACCAAGTGTATATAATCCTCCCACTTTGATGGTTTGTCCATCACATACATTCTTAACATATCCTCTATCACTTGTTTCACCCTTTCTGGTTTCCCATCAAACTCGGGATGATAAGCCGTGTTGAAGTTCAGATTTGTTCTGAACCCTTTGAATAATTTCTTCCAGAACTTTAAGGTGAAATTTGGGTCTCTGTCAGACACAATTGTCTCGGATATGCCATGAAAGCGTGCTACTTCCTTCATATAAATATCAACAACATTGGTTGCCTTGTGAGTAATCTTCATTGGAATGAAATTGGAAGCTTTAGTAAGCTTGTCCACCACCACCATGATAGATTCATGTTGCTCGCTTGTTCTGGGCAATTTGGTGATGAATTCCATTGTCACCACTCCCCACTTCCACTCAGGAATGGGAAATAAATGTAGCAACCCAGTAGTGTGTCTATTCTCAACCTTGACCTTTTGACACTCCAAACATTTAACAATGTACTCAACAATTTATTTCTTCATTCCTAGCCAATAGTATTGGCTTTTGACTAATGCAACTATTTTTTAATATCTTGGGTGTCCAACATAAGGTACATTATGCTCTTTCAAGATCATACTCCTCAATTCATGATAATTGGGTACATAAATTCTCATTACCACACTTCATCTTATCTATGAAATTCACACCTTCTTCACTTCATCTTTTCTATGATATTCACACCTTCCTATGTCAAAGAATCATCAATCTAGAAATCACCTACCTCAGATGCAGATCCACCTCTTCCCCACTCTCAACTTATCTCTCAAGTGAACCAATCATGGTTGTATTTATACCCGTTTATGCTCAAAGATTGTTTAAGTTATTGGGCCGACTTGTGCCACAAGTTACAACTAACTTGTCCATTTACAACAACTTTGGGACCACCAGAGAACATCATTCCAGGTCTTCAACTTTAAACCTGGAATCCCCCCTATTTTCATAAATCGATTACAGGTATGGATCGATTTTCTTTGTCTCTATGAATGTTGTGGAATTCAAATATTGTAGAGGTGCTTCCTTCAAACCATTTACCTATGACCATAGGTGCAGGACCACTGGCTTATTAATTTAAGCATTGCATCTTCTTTCACCCTTTGTTTCTTTATTCCATATGACCTCAGGTGGTGAACAGGCGCGAAGCCAAGCGAGTGCTTGATCACTTATCAAAATCAACAATCACATTTTAATGTCATGATGAGATGGACAATTCTCATTTACTTTAGGACATCACTTGTCGACCTGGAACTTCTTGAGTAGTTGCCACGTGTCACCTAGATTCATGGATTACGTATGCCTAAAGTACCTATGGGACCTTGACACTTGTCACCACTTGATTGGGCCACATGTCCTAGATGACATCACTTTTGATGACATGGGCTCTCAATGTGAGTGTTACATGTCTTAACCTCGTGACTTCGGAACTTCGGCCTTTGAGACTTCGGGTAATTCGATTTCTCCACTTCCAAATTCTCTCGAAGTGAGATTCCCCGAAGTGTAAACCTCGAGTAAATTTGACTTCATCTAATGGTCATTCTTTAAACCGAAAATCTTAACATGATCCAACGACTGTCAGGAATTCGACTATTCAAGATCTTGAGCCTTTTCCCTTGCTTATCCTATCCTTTTACTTTCCTCGATCCGAAGGTCAAGACATCTCCTGAAGTGTTTCCTCAGATAATATGACTTGCATCTACTTCGAGACATTTGTGGCTTACTCTATCCTTCCACTAAACAAGATCTAATGGTCCTAATATCTCCTGAAGTGTTCTTCAAATTGGACGATCCTCATTTACTTTAGGACTTCGGGGCTTCAATCTTCGTCTTTTCTTATCCTCTCCTTCCATTTAACTTGATCTAATGGTCAATGTGGATTGCAGAACCGTAACTTGCGTGTGGTTTAGTTCGTCGCCCAAAATCCACAATTTAAAGTTATGCGATTATTGGTGGATCAACCACAGTCATCGATCTTTGAGTCAATGAGATATGACAATCTAGACTAATTGCGGGATTGGAAATAGCGTGTAGTTTAAGTCTCCCTTCGTGCTCCGCAATCAATCCTTGCCCTTGATCTGGTGCTTGCATATCCAACGATCATGACTTGATCTGATTGTGTTTTTGCAATGCGCTTTCCCTTCTGAGATTCATGTGCGTAATCTCTACTGAGCTTCTAATCTTCATTTGCTAACCCTCCCGAGCTTTAATCTCTGCATACTGTCATACTATTTGACATCAATGACAACGCATCAATGATACCTGCATATACTTATTTGACATGAACTCTGCATACTGTTATACTATTTGAAATCAATGACAACACATTAATGACACTATGTCCAACACCATATGCTCTTCCTGGCATTTAAAGTTGCCTAATCAAACAAATATTTCAGACCATTATGGTCTATCCTCAGCTCAAATATTTTTCCCATGAGGTAGTGCCTCCATTTATTTAAGGCATGCACTATGGCTACCAACTCCAAATCATGAGTGGCATAGAGCCTTTCACGTTCTTTCAATTTTCTGGATTCAAAACATAACACAAAACCATTCTGACTAAGGACTCCACCAAGTCCTTCTTTGCATGCGTCTATGCAAACCCAAAAATCTTCATTCAGATTAACAATCCTCAGGATTGGAGCACTCGTTAACAACTACTTCAATTGCTAGAATCTCTTTTCACATTAAGTTGTCCACTGAAACTTCACCCCCTTCCTTTGCAAGGAAGTGATCGGGTGAGAAATCCTTGAAAACCATGCAATGAATCTTCTATAGTAGCCAGCTAGAGCCATGAAGGATCTGGCTTCTGTAACATTCTTAGGGGAGGCCCACCCTTTAATAGCTTCAATTCTTTTAGGTTCCACTACTATCCCTTCTTCTGATATGATATGCCCCAAATAGTGAATTTGGTTCTGATAAAACGAGCACTTGCTCAATTTGTCATACAATTGGTTCCCTCTTAACACTTGTAACACCATCCTTAAGTGATACTCATGTTCTTCTTTCGACTTGGAATATACAAGGATGTCATCCAAAAAGACAATGACAAACTTGTCTAAGTATTCCTGGAAAACACCATTTATTAAGAACATGAAAACAACTGGTGCATTTGATAACCCAAATGGAAGCACTGTGAACTCGTAATGACCATACCTTGTTATGAAGGTAGTCTTGTTGATGTTTTCATCTCTGATCCTTACTTGATGATATCCTGACCCGAGATCAATCTTTGAGAATATCATTGCATCCTTTAACTGATCAAAGAGATTGTCAATCCTTGGCAAAGGACACTTTCTCTTTATAGTTACTTTGTTTAATTGTCTGAAGTCAATACAAAATCTCAATGTCCTATCTTTATTCTTCACAAATAAAACTGAGGCACCCCAAGATTTAATGGAAAACGATACTTGGGATCTCGTACCTCTTTTAAAAGGAAGAAAACTTTTTAGATGTAAATGGGTCTACAAAACTAAGTATGCATCTGATGGAAGTGTTGAAAGGAAGAAGGCTTGGTTAGTTTCCAAAGGATTTTCCCAAGTTGAAGGAATTGACTGTAATGGAACCTTTTCCTATGTAGCCAAAATTAATTCCATCCTCCTTGTTCTTTCCCTTTTTGCCTCACATAAATGGGAGGTCCATCAAATGGATGTTAAATACGCCTTCTTGCATGGGTATTTGTAAGAAAAAATCTACATGGAACAACCTCTTGGATATGTGCAGAATGACTCTAGCCTTGTTTTTCACCTTAATAAATCTCTCTATGGTCTTAAGCAAGCTCCCTGAGCTTGGTATGCCAAAATTGATAACTTTCTTATTGACTGTTATAGTCCAAAAATGCCTTACCTATCAATACATGGCATTGGCGTTTCCACTTACACAATTTTCCAAATTATTGTTGAGGATCCTTCTTGAAGGGGAGAGAGAAGTAGAAGGACCAAAATTAGAGTCAGAATATTATGTTGTGCCATTCAAGATCAAGAAATTAAATATTGGAACTGCAGAAAACCCAAAGATGGAAAGTATTGGAGATTATTGGGATAATCAAACTGTAGAAAGAATCACAAAATTATTGCGCGAGTAGAGTGATTTGTTTCTATCATCATTTTAAGATATGAAAGGATTAGAAGGAGAACTTGGAGGGATGAATATCCCTTTGAAACCAGATGCCAGACCTATAATACACAGACCTTACAGGTTGAATCCAATATACAAGGAGAAAGTGAAGGCATAAATTGAAAAGATGTTAGAAGTTGGTGTCATAGAACCTGTGGAAGAATCAGAATGGATCATACCTATGGCAGTAAAGGAAAATAAGCATGGGGGAATAAGGATTTTTGTAGATATGAGAAAACTGAATGATTCTTGATTGCATGATCCTTTTCCCACCCCATACAGATGAATTTTTGGAGAATGTAGCAGGCTAAGAAGCCTATTCATTTACAGATGGATTTTCAGGATATCATCGGATCAGGATTGCACCAGAGGATAGACATAAGACCACATTTACTACAGAATGGGGATCATTTCAATATATAGTGATTCCATTTGTAGTGAAGAATGCACCTACAATTTTTTCAAGAGTAGTAGTAGCAACCTTTAAGGACTTTATTCATAAGTTTTTAGAAGTCTATTTGGATAACTGGACACTGTTTAGTTTACTGAAGGATCATCTTGAAGTGTTAAGTGATGCATCCTCCCTTCCCTCCTGGGGATTCTGCGACCTCCTGATCAATGATCTTCAAAATATCGAACCGAATCAGCTCTTCGGGCCTCTAGCAGACCCTGGAATAACTTATAGAGCCCCCCTTGATTGTTACCTTGCAGGTCTGAATTTCCCGCAAAACCATTTTCTAGCGCCTATGGTAAGTTTAACTAATGGGCGCTAGCTCCTCTTTCTAGGCTCTTCTTCTCAAATGACCACAAGTTGTGACCCAGGGATAAACCCTGAAAGGCGCTTCAGACTTCGATGTTCGGTAGTTCCAAACGTTCCAACTTCTATTCCTCCCGAAGTGCTTCACATCTAGAGTGACAATTTGAGCGTCACGTGATCCAACAACTAACATGTAGAATTTGACCTCTATGATCTAACGACATGCGCCCACAAAACCTGAGGGCTGGGATTTATTTTCCCTGATCTGGTGATAAGTGTCCTCTTCAGATCGACGATCATGATCTTCTTCGGCTCCCAGTTCTTCGGTAATTCTCTACCCATACTTACTTACAAAACTCACGGATAGAGAAATTATATTCTAACCTTGCAGATGAAAACCTATCACATACATATACAACATATACTCATAATAACATACACATATAACATTCAACGAATACATAAAACACATAATACTCGTAGGCAGGAAAAATTGCTCATTGTATTAATATGAATGTTTGTTTACAATGTGTACAAAAGATCAGAATGCAACAGAGTCTCGACTCTCTCCTTTCCTTCTTCTCTCAATAGTTCTTGACTACTTTTAACAACTCTCAACAACCTCTACTGGGCATATTTTACAAAAAATTATATAAGAGGGGACTCGTCGAGTCTTTCCCTCCAAGCTACACTAGTGGTGTCTAATAACCATTTACAACGCCTATCTACTGAGGCATATTACATTGAATGAACATCAACAATTCAGATATGAGGCGAAGCTCAAGATCTATACAACTCATACCATATTAAAGGCCTTTCTATCTACTGCCTCTACAAAGGCAATGACTCGACTCTTCCAACCTTTCGACATTTAATTTCATTAATTACATTTTTAAAATTTAAAATGAGGGAAAAATTAGAGGGTTGGCGCCTCTCTCCTCCTTGAATTCAATTTGATGTGCTAAAAACTGGCACGTTGCTGAGGTGAAGTGATGCTCATGCATCATTAATACTAATGTTGGACAGATGTGGACAATGTCATATTTCATTGAATATTAAGAAATGCATTTTTAGCACACCTTCTGGTATTTTTTTAGGGCATGTGGTGTGTAAACAGGGTCTGCTGGTTGATCCTGCTAAAATTAATGTCATAGCGAACTTACCACCACCAAAGTCAGTGCACTAGTTGAAGAGTACACTTGGCCATATAGGGTATTATCAGAAGTTTAAAAGTGGATATGCACATATTACTACATCGATGAAGAAATTGTTGAAGAATGACATTAAGTATCAATGGAATGATGAATGCCATGAGAGTTTGAATATTTTGAAGGAGAAGATAGTAACTACACCGATTTTAGTATTTCCATATTGGTCAAAGGAATTTCATGTGCATGTGGATGCATCTGCAATAGCGCTAGGAGCAGTACTAACACATCCAAGAGAATGTGATATAGATCACCATATAGAATTTACAAGTAGGAAGCTATCAAATTCATAACATAAGTACAATACTACATAAAGAGAAGGATTGGCCATGGTGTATGCATTGCAAAAATTCATACATTTCCTGTTAGGGCAACATTTCAATATGTTTACAGATCATTTTGTTCTTAGATATTTGGTCAATAAGCTAGTGTTGGGGGGAAGAATATGCAAATGGTTACTATTGTTTCAGGAGTTTGAATTTGAAGTTGTTGTGAGTGAAACCTGGAAGATTGAATGTAGGGCCATATCATCTATCAAGGATTACTAATGGAGAAGAAACAAATAACTTGGAATACAACTTTTCAGATGCTCAACTATTTTCAGTACAGATAGCTGATGAATATTTTGATCACATTATCGAATTTTTGAGTAAAGGATTTTCCCCAATAGAATTTGATATTGCACATAAGAAAAATTTGGTGTTCAGAGCTACAGACTACCAACTGATTGCAGGTCATTTATACAAACTTGGTACATACAACATTTTGAGGAAGTGTGTTATAGAGAATGAATATCCCATCATTTTGGCAGAAGCGCATGAAGGAATAGCTGGAGGACATTATCCAGGGAAAGCTACTGCGCAGAAGGTATTGTGTGCAGGATTATGGTGGCCAACAATTCATAAGGATGCAAAGGAGTACTGTCATAGTTGTGATGTCTGTCAAAGTGTTGGAAAGCCATCTAGGAGGGATGAGATTCCATTGAGACCTCATGTTACTTTAGAAGTATCTGATAAGTGGGAAGTAAACTTTGAAGGTCCAATTAATCCACTAGTAATAAGATCAGGGGCTAGATATATTATTACAACAACAATATACTTGACCAGATAGGCTAAGGCAACAATAGTTAAGGATTGTAGCGTACAGACTACAACATGATTTCTATTTGAACAAGTACTCACAATATTTGAATGCCCAAGAATTTTGATGAGCAAGTATGGGACTCATTTTATTAATAGCACAATCCAGGCATTTCTCGAAGAATTTGAGATACATCATCAAAAGAGCACTCCATATCATCCTCATGAGAATTGAATAGTGGAAGCGTTTAACAAGATTTTGGAGAATGCCTTGACAAAGATTTGTAATGTAAACAAAGATGAATGGGACTTTGAGGTACCAGTAGTACTATGGGATTATAGAACTACATGAAAATATCTAACATAGTAGACACCCTTAAGGTTGGTATATGAATAGGAAGCGATAGTTCCCTTGGATTATTTGATACCAAGTCTATGCATTGTAGGGTATTACAAAGATGACAGAAAGAGGTGTAGTACAGGAAAAATTAGATCAACTCACGGAATTAGAAGAAGATAGAGTTATAAATGGTTTCCATTAGGAGGTACAAAAAGAAAACAATAAAGCATGGCATGACAGACATATCAAGAAGAAGAACTTTAAGGAAGAAGATTTGGTTCTCCTCTATGAAATTAAATACTTACAACACACAGGGAAGCTTAGAATGCATTGTCTAAGGCCATACCAAATAAAGTATGTCACAAATGGAGGTGTTGTGCAACTACAGGACTTAGCAGGTAAGGAAGTTTAAGGATTGGTGAATGGTAGTCGACTGAAATTGTATAGGGACAATCGACCCACTAACCCTCAACTACAAAAAAAAGTAGAAAAATGAGTAAAAGACAAAAATAAGTAGGTAGATAGATAAGGGATACAAATCATGGAAAGATACAACATGAAGAAGACAATAAATTGGTGCAACAAAATTGAAGATACGATGCGGAGGAAACATAAAGACAACACGACGGGATGAAAAATGATCGAAAAAGTGAAAAAGTGGTGAATGGAAAAAACAGGACGCGTTAGAGCATTTATGACAAAGGTTATAAAAGGGGAAAACCACATCAAACGAAAACACTTGAGATTTTTTAGAAAAGGAGCGATAGAGAAAACGTGGTGTGAGTGAGTAAGAATATTGTGAATATTCTAGCCGAGATTTGCAGCCAAGTTTTCCCGAGTTAAGAAAATGGTACCGCCAAAGTATGGAGAACCCAGTCATTTTGCGTGAAGAACCCGAAGCACTAACAAATCGATGGAAGATACAACCACGACGGTCAATGTGGAATATATTCCAACTATAGAGAGTGAATCAATCAGTTTGACGTAGGTCGAAGAAGAAAACCTAGAAGAAGAAGCAGTGGAAGTCAACCAAGTGCTGTAAGGATGAAACCCTAGGAAAGAAGAAAACCCTAGCACAAAAAACCCAAGATCAACGCACGTAGAGGGAGAACCTGGTGAAGAGCATAGTGATAATATAGAATCAGATAAACCTACAACAGAGGAAACCACATAGGTCAAGAATGACTGCGACATAGATGAAGAAATGCATGAGGAAGGAAATCCAGAGGAAACAACAACAAGGTCGTCGAAGAAAAGGGAAACAATGGAAAAAAAATGCACACAAACACAAATTTTGTTGTTAGCGCCCCATATTTTATATTTAGTCATCATTGTAGAAGATATGTTGGGATTTGTTCCCAAGTTGAGATACGCAGATCATGATGTCACAAAGGTAGAAAAATTCCGAGATCTTGTGGAGGAGGTTTACATGGAAAACATAGGGTCAACCTCGAAAGGAATCCCAATAATGGAGCACAAATAGTGGATAGACAGACTTCACAACTCTTGAATTATGAATTTACTGGAAATTCCTCACTTTGGCAGGCAAAAAGACATTAATGCATGTGTAAATTTGTTTTTTGCATGCGTACATGGAGGTTTTTTTATGGATGGATAGACCTGTCTTGATCAATGTCAACTTAGTTGCTAATATTATAGGAATTCCAACAGATGGGGTAAATCCGAAGCATTATCTCGATGATAAAACAAAGGAAAAGGATATTGTAGAAGAAGTGAAGGATAAATTTGGCACTGATAGGGGCAGCAGAGGTATGATAATTAAGAATATCAATGATACAACTACCAAATTAGCGACAAAGTTGATGGTCTGCAAGATACTTAGGAAGTGTCGCAAAGAAGCAGCACCTGTAGGGGTTGTCGCAGCAGTTGAGCTCTGCACAAAAAAAAAATAGTTCTAAGTTGGGCATCATATCTGCTCAACCTATTCCTGGAAGATTGCAAAGATGCACAAGATTCTACAATGAAGTTTCACTACTCTTGGTTGTTGATTTTAATAACCTTGGAGGCATGGGAGCAACCAAAATACTATGCATTTTGTGATAGAAGAGGAAAGTGTGGCGAAACAAGATATGAAACCCTACGACACAGCACATACCTCAAGTAGAGGAAATCCAACTCAAGTATTTTTGGCATGTACATTCAGGAGATGCAGGAGAAAATCACAGATACATGGAGAATTTCACCTGAAGTGGTGAAGGAGCATGAGAGGATAGGCAATTTTAAGGCATCTAGGATTAACATATGGATACAAGCCAAAATATACCCTAAGAAGACATGGCTAAAGATGTAGTATTACATAACAACAAAATAAGTCCAATGGGTACTAGCAAAATGGCCAGATCAATGGAAGGTGCCAGTAGCAGTCAAGAAAGGAGAAAGGAGAAAAGAATAGGCAGAATCCTACACATCACATAAGTCTAGTATCCCAACAACAAATACTAGAAAAGAAATAGAGCGCACCAAACCTACAGTTACTGGTATAGAAACAAAGAAACCGAGGAAGGAAATGGTACCAAGGGCCTCAGTGCTAGTAACTGAGGGTGTAGAAAGAACAAATAGGGAAAAAAAAAAGAAATATGAGATCCCAACCTAGGAGACAGAGACTGGAAACATACTAGAGGTACTGAAACCTGTTAAAAAAGAAAAGAGAAATAAACCATGCAGATAGGATAACAAAGAAAGAAGATGAAGGCACAAAAGAAGGCCATTGAGATCAAAATCACTGAAGACAACACAGAGTTAGTGGTAGATAAGGTGAAAGACTGAGGAGAAGAAGCACTCCATGTCACAGAATCTCAAAGAGAAGAAATCACGAAGAAGCTAATGGAAGTTAAAGAAGTTCTGGAGAGCTTACAACTCAATGTCACACAGTAGAGAAGTATAGTGCAGTAGGAGCCAACAAACGAATAAAGGGAGACGATCCAGAAAGAAATAATGGGGAGAGAGATGTTCCAAATAAGACAGAGCATGATACAAGTAGATGAGGACACCGTGTGGTAACCTTTGGTGGATGTGGAATAGTTAGATCTAGCATTATCCATGATCCCAAAAAAGGCGTTATATAAGTTGCAGATGAGCGTTGCGCAAGAAGTACAATAGAGAGCTAGGAAAGATGCAAAAAACTTGGAGACATCCAAGGAAGAGAAGGAGGTGCTAGAGACAGTTCTCAGAGAAGTGAAGATAGAATGTGGGGAGGAAAAACATCTCGTAGAAAAATTGGAGAAAATACTTGAGGAAGTCTTCCAAACGATACCAGACATTGCACTAGCAGGATAACTCAACGTGAAAGAAAAAATAAAAAGGATAGCACAAACAATGGATGGGTGTAAACAAGAGATAATAGAATTGGATTGGAATATGACACCAACTACCCCTCCATAGGTCAACTCATAAAGGGAGCAACATAAAACATAACAAACATATTGTATTTCACTATAAGTAAAAGAAGTAACAGAGCTCTATGAAAGGATCACACAAATATGGATGAGCCTGGTTGAAGATGAAGGGATAAAACAATTGGATCAGAGGGAAGAGAAGTTGAATTTTGCAGTTCAGGATTTAAAGAAAATACAAAAGGAAATTCCTATATTGGAGAGACTGAAGGTCGTGCAGGAAATGAAAATCCTGCAAGTAGAACTGAAGGCAATCTAAGAAGAAAGATAGATAAGACATGCTCAATTAGAGACACATCAAGAGCAAGTTGAGAACATGAATGCATATTTGGAAACAGAGAAAGGATGACTGGAACATACACACTTATAAAGTATAGAAGTGTTGAAGGAGAACATAACCTTGCAGGTGTTGGAGACCTTCATAGAAGAGAGTTCATAGGCGAAGACACAAGTAGATGCACTCACAAAGAAGTTCCAGACATTGGAGAAATATGTGCAGGAGGCACACATTGCTTGAGTGGCTTGGGACGAGCCACAATTAAGTGTTGGGGGTCTATTGGAGTAGGAAATTTTGGGGTTCAGCTCATTAAACAAGACTAATATCTAAGGAATGGACCAAAGGCAATAGCGTGCACTAGGAAAGAAGGGAAAGAAATGCAATAGAAGGAAAAGGAAACAATGAGCCAAGAATTAAGGGAGATCAACCCAGAGTCAAAGCAAGGAATGGTTGGATCAAAGACCAACCACGTGGAAGGGAGTTAGAAGGTGGAAAAGTTGATTCCACTTAGAATTATGGTTTTGGTAGTCAATGTAAATGGTTTTTACCCACCTTTTTGTATAAATAAAGGATGTATGAGGTAGCTAGGCAGATCATCATGATCACCTTGTATGAGAGAAATACTTTGATCACCTTTGCGAGTTTTGAGTCTAAGTATCTATTTTTTGAATAGCTGAGGAGATAAGGTGGAGTTAGATGGAGTATAAATGAGGGTCAGGTCGCAAGTTGTGGATCTTGGTGCGAAACTGGTCAACCTCACCATTAATAAACCTATGATGTAATGCATGCAACGCTATTTTGATGAAGAATAATAAGAAGCATGAGATCTTTCTGGACGTAGACTAGGGGTGGTGAACCATTGTAAAATCATGTGTTGTGATGTGTTTGAATGATGTTTTTGTTGTTTCTACAGTTATGAATGAATGATGAACGACTAGAATAGTATTTTGTAGCGTGCAATACTGATAATGCATAATGAACTAATTGTTAGATCTAGATGAATGGTATAATGAGGTACACGATACGATGTATGATAAAGTGAAAGTAGAAGAAGTAAAAATAGAATCCCCAATCCCTTCCATGACTGTAGACATCTTCGTCCTGCAGTCACCCACAAGCCATCTCGAGTGAGACTGCGTTGTACACTCTGTGTGCAAAGTAGCCTTTTGGTTTTCCAGAAGGGTCGATGGTTTGTAGGGTTTTGTTGGAAACCTAAAGGTAGAACCCAGGTCAACCCATACATCCAAAAAAGAACATATTGGAACAAGGATTAACACTATTTGAGATATTTATCCTTAATATACTAAGGTTTTTGTAACATCCACAGCCACCAACAGACCTAGAAATGCCACTACTCACATGCTTTAGTTAGATCTAATACCAATTTGTAACGTCCCTGACCACCAACAGGTCAGGTAATGCCACTCCTGCAGCTCTGCTGGACTACTCTGATCTATGACAACTCCAACCTTAAACTACTAGCTAGGCCACACATAGATACTTATGGAAAAGCATACACATACATATAAACATAACATGACTATTCTATGTATATATAACATATTATTGTGGAAATAATAGTAAGCCTACACATGCAACATATACAACATACATAGGCAATACTCGTCAATTACAACATATGTACCATTACACAACATGTAAATAAACATAAAACGATACTTATCTTTTATTAGAAGACCACCAACTGAGTGTAGACCTTCCATGAACCTCCCAACCATAGACCACACTGCTCATCACGCTCAGCAGTGGGTCACCCCTGAGTTGGGACTAAGCTCCACCCAGGGCAAGGGAATCCTAGACTAGGCTGAGGTTACAGGAAACTGCACAGAGCAAGTGGAAGGATTCTCTCCAGGAGCCTTCTTACGACCACTACTCAAGGACTCTCATTCCCCACATGCATGTTCCACCCAAGAGTATACACCTTCACTGTCACACAATCCATCGACTGCTTCACCTCCCTCTCAGGGTCTCGGCAACATGCCAGATCAGGAATCCTCAGAGCTCCGTAGCTGGCGCTGGACTCTCTCTGGGAGAAAACCACTTCCCAGAAAACTCTCTCACCTGGGAGAGTTTCTCACAGGCTTGACAACTTACCTCTTCAACCATGGGCCTGACAATCTGCTTCTTCAACTGCAACTACCTCTCTCACCTGGAGAGAGTGTTGCTCACAGGCCTGACAACTTGCTTCTTCAAATCAGTTCCAATACAATGAGGCAACAACAAGGTTCAGTAGGGAACACACGATGACATCAAGTCACACTCAGTCCAGGAACTACATGGCCACAACAACCCATAGTCATGACACCACACAGCTCCGGTAATACACAGGATGCTCGGACTTCATAAAAGACGTGGCTTAGTCCATGGGTTCTCACTGGGTTCAGGATGCGGGACCAGAGGAAAAAACATAGAGGTTGATGATGGAGGCCTCGGGCTCAGGTGGAGGATGGGAGAATGGCTGAATGAAAAACCTTCCCATGAGGGTTTCCTTCCCTTTGCATGGGTAAGGAAATGCAGACGCAGAGGCAAAATGGTTAAGAATTCCCCAGATCCCAGAGAAATCAGGCAGAGGATGAAGAATGAGGAGAGAACCCCCCAACACATATGACTTATACAACTTTAACTGCATGTGCCTAGGTCAACACTTGTCTTTCTGTAGCTACATGCGTTTCCTTTTTGCACATGTTGCCTCTCTCAGGACTTGGGATAAAAAAACTCAACACTCAACATGTCCACTTTAGCCTTCAGGAATTAATAATAAATATTATTCCTTTAGAGGTAAGCCCCCTAGCTTATCCCCTAGGCCCAAACACTTATCCTCCTCCCTTACCCAACCTTGTGGAAGCTTAGTCCCCCAACACTCTTTCTTTGTGGTCTTTCTACATGCAGCGATGTTTATATTTTTATTAATGATCTGCATATTTACATATACAAAGTCAGGCTCATGGCCTTAAGAATCTAGGCTCTCCAGCCTAATAACATATAAGTCTTCATCATATAAACACTTGGCTCACCAACCTATAAACATAATTAAAATTCAACAATTATAACTGGGGCTCGTCCTTGGGGTATTGCAATCCCCTCCCCTTATTTTTGCACTGTCCTCAGTACAACTTTTTACACAACATCAACAAGATTTCCCAAAATATTAAAAATGATGCAGGTATTCTGACCGCATAGGATCTTCATGCTCTCATGTCACATCCTCAGGACTGTACCAGATCCACTGGACCTTTACAATCCCTATGGCTCGCTTCCAAAGCTGTTTGCTCTTTCGGTCCAATATGCGCACCAGATGCACCTGCAAGATGCCTTCTTGCTCTACCTTTTGATTGAGAAGACTTCCATATCAACATGGTCTAGGCCAAGGTACCAAACCCCAACAACAATCCAACGAACCGTCTCTCTTCCCCACATGCCTATCCCACCCCAGGAGTGTGCACCTTCATTGTCACACAGTCCATCAGCTGTTACACCTCCCTTTCCTTGGGCTTCAACAACAGGTCGGCTCAGGAAGTCTCAGAGCACCATGGCTCCCGGAGTTCCAACTGCCCGTAGAGGTCTCTAATCAACATCTTCCCAAGATACTCTTTGTAGTCAACATTCCACTTTAATCAACATCATCTCATCTGCATTGCCCACATGCAGTTATCATGAGGAAACATAAAATAATTCATTGAAGAAATCAAACTTAGTTCAAAAGGGAATTCAACTTTTTCCCCAAACATGAAATTCCATTTCATAATTCTTCTTGGCTGTTGCTATATATGAATGCAACCTTCCTTGTCATTTTCCACAAGCACCAAACTGCATACCATTTTCCTGCAAGGCTTCATCTTGCATACTACCAACAATTGTCAGTATTTCTTGTACATAATAATTCAATTGCAATATGTACAGAACCATATGCAGTAAACTTAGAATTTCCTGCACCTAGCAATTCAGTCACGATTACCCAACAATTTAATAAACTAGAACGACTCATCATTCTATGCATATGCATGTTCTCAGTAATATCTATAAGTTCATTACTTCTTTTTCTGAACAAGAAATTTTCCTGTAGTCAATGCTCATGTGACTACTGGACTTGCAACTTTTCTGTTGCAATGTCTAACAACTCCTGAAATGTCCTCAGCTTCATGAGTTCACAACATTTCAGTTGTTAGTAACAATTATTTCCATGCAATAATATATATGCATGTACTTACAAAACTCATTCAACTAATGCATTTAGTATAGAATTCTATCACTTACTATACATGAGTATAATTCTCAATGCATACTTATTCACTGCACCCTRCATCAAATTACATAATGCTCTTTATCTCAGTCATGTATCTCACCATCCATAAGCYGGAATTCTGGCCAATGTGTTGACACGTTCTCCACACACATCCTATTGTCTTCCCAATTAATTGGATGCCTTCCTTTTCGACCCAAACARTACACCAAGAATATAATTCTATGGTGTTCATTAGTGTTAGCAAAAAGGTTGTAGCCCAAGTTGTATTTAAAAGTAGGAATCTTTTGGTACCTGTGTGGTTCATAACCTTTCCATATCCGTACCTTTCCATATCCAACCAGGTCCTGGTCTCATACATGACTAGCTTACTGACATTCATTCCTACAACAAGTTATTATCTTTTAAATCTTTGGTTGTTACCCCACAACCAAATTAAGATGACATTCTAGTATGTCGATGTGTGCATTCAGAAGCTAAAAATATTTGACTTAATACATGCCTCCAGCCTTTACCACATCTAGTGGTATGCATTCAATAATATAATCCTGTGATTTTATAAAATAACTCTGGCTGAGGAAATTCATACCTAAATTTCCTTTCAACAATTATGCAAAAAGAGTAATAAAAACTCATACCTGCATGACTGCTATTAATAAGTTTTATACTACTTGAATGTTTGATGGAAGTAGAAGATTTCATGCTTTTTGTATCAAACTTATAACCAACACTTCAGCTCTCTGTTGCTTCCCTCCTTATGCAACAACATCACCAACAACACTTGCAAACATGCGAGGATTATTTCCTTTGGCTGACCCAACAAGCCGTAGCATACTTGCTGCCACAAAAATTGCAACAACTTCTTTCTCCCTATAAAACTTTTCCTTGTTGATCCCATAAGTCTACAATTCTTCCCAGATTCCTGGATCTTCTTGTGCTCCCACTGTAGTCACTGTACATGACTATTTCTTCCCTGAGCACTTTCGACACAGTACCCCCACCTCAACGGGGTCTGCTGACCTCTTGGTCAAATGATCTTTCAATATTCTGAGTGAAATTGACTCCTCGGGCTCGTGAATGAACCCAACAAATTTATACACAGATGCCCTTTTCTCCTTTAGGCGCTGGTCCTGTGGTACCCACACCCTGTGTCTCCGTGCTTCTGAAATGTCGGGTTTCAGTAACTAACTCCTTTTTCATTAGCCCCTTCCTTCATATGGCCTTGGACTATGACCTCATGGAAAACTGTGATTGCGGGAGTGGGCAAGAGTGGTTTTAGGCCAACCTTCTTTTTTCCCCGCAATTTACCTCCAGTTGCCACGTATCACTTTGTTAAAACCGTGGTATAAATTGCGGTCTGTTCTCAAATTTTTAACATCTGAGCAAGTTATGGCCCTGCAATCTAGCTCGTCCATCGATCTCCAATCCCTTGGCGATGATCTGCGATCAAAGACTGCTATCTATCTCCCCTTTTCTACTTCTTTCCTCCTTCCACACATGATCCCATATATATAAGATCTTTTGACATGTAGCTCCCTTCCAAATCAACGACTATGATTGATTCCGGCTCTCCGACCCTCGGGAGTTTCAAATCTAAACTATATTCTTTTCCCCGTATGACAATCTTCAGGAGTGGAAGATCTAATGACACCTATCCTCAACAATCAAATGGTTATGATAAAATCTGGATCTCTAGCCTTTGAGAGTTCTCACGTCTCCACATGCACAAATCTATGGAGTGAATTTCCCTAGAGTGATAGATCTTATGCCACATGTCCTCTCCAAATCAACGACCCTGATTCTCTTTGGGACTTTGGCTCTTTCCTACTAAGATTAGATCAACGATACTTCGACCTCCTCCTCGATCAATGATCGAGATCTCCTTCGAGACTTCGACGCTTTCACCCTCTACTTTCCTCCGGAGTGCTCCGTACCTGGAGTTCTAGATCTGGCACCACGCATCCACTTTCAGATCAATGACTATCTAATGAAGTGAGTCTCCATCCTCCACATGTCTCCTCGCAGATCAATGATCCACGTTCCTTCCTTCGGATCAATGACCCTTAGATGTTTCACGCTTTGGCGCTTTGGGACATCCTGAAACACAACTTCACAAAAACCTCGGAGTAACATCCCCAACCACCAACAGGCCAAGAAATGCCACTAATCACACGCTTTAGTTATCTCTGATACCAATTTGTAACATCCCCAGCCACCAACAGGCGGAGAAATGCCACTATTCACATGCTTTAGTAAGCTCTGATACCAATTTGTAACGTCCCTGACTACCAACAAGCCGGGCAACGCCACTCCTGCAACTTTGCTGCAATACTCTGATCTGTGACAACTTCGACCTTAAACTACTGGCTAGGCCACACATAGATACTTGCGGAAAAACATACACACACATTTAAACATAGCATGACTATTCTATGTATATATAACATATTATTGCGAAAATAACAATAAGCCTACACATGCAGCATATAGAACATACACAAGAAATACTCATCAATTACAACATATGTACCATTACACAACATGTAAATGAACATAAAATGATACTTATATTTTATTAGAAGACCTCCAACTACGTGCAGACCTTCCACAAACCTCCCAGACATAGACCGTGCTGCTCATCACGCTCAGTAGTGGGTCACCCCCGAGCTGGGACTAAGCTCCACCCAGGGCAAGGGAATCCTAGACTAGGCTGAGGTTATAGGAAACTACACAGAGTAAGTGGAAGGATTATCTCCAGGATCCTTCTTACACCCACTACTCACAAACTCTCATTCCCCACATGCCTATTCAACCCGAGAGTATACACCTTCACTGTCACACAGTCCATCGACTGCTTGACCTCCCTCTCAGGGTCTCGACAACAGGACGGATCAGGAATCCTCATAGCTCCGTAGCTGGTGCTAGACTCTCTCTGGGAGAAAACCACTTCCCAACAAACTCTCTCACTTGGGAGAGTTGATCACAAGCCTGTCAACCTACCTCTTCAACCACGGGCTTGACAATCCACTTCTTCAACCGCAACCACCTTTCTCACCTAGAGAGAGTGTTTCTCATAGGCCTGACAACCTTCTTCTAGAACTCAGTTCCAAAATAGTGAGGCAACAACAAGGTTCAGTAAGGAACACACGATGACAAAAAGCCACACTCAGTCCAAGAATTGCGTGGCCACAATAACCCACAGTCATGACACCACATGACTTCAGTAATACAAAGGATGATCGGTCTTCATAGAATATGCGACTCAGTCCACAGGTTCTCACTGGGTTCAGGAAGTGGGACCAGAGGAAAAAACAAAAAGGTCGGTGATGGAGGCCTCGGGTTTAGGCGGGGGATGGGAGAATGGCCGAACGAACAACCTTCCCGTGAAGGTTTCCTTTCTTGTGCGTGGGTAAGAAAATGTAGATGCAAAGGCAAAATGGTTCAGATGCCCCAGATCCCAGCGAACTCAGGCAAAGGATGACGAATGAGGAGAGAACCCCCCAACATGACTGACTTCTGCAGCTTTAACTGCATGCGCCCTGGTCGACACTTGTCTTCTTGGAGATGCATGCGTTTCCTTTTTTCACACGTTGCCTCTCCCAAGACTTAGGATAAAAACACTCAACACTCAGCATGTCCACTTTAGCCTTCATGAATTAATAATAATTATTATTCCTTTAGAGGTAATCCCCCTAGCTTAGCCCCTAGGCCCAAACACTTCTCCTCCTCCCTTATCCAACCTTGTGGAAGCTTAGTCCCCCATCACTCTTTCTTCGTGGTCTGTCTACACACAACGATGTTTATATTTTTATTAATGATCTGCATATTTACATATACAAAGTGAGGCTCATGGCCTTAAGCATCTAGGCTCTCCAGCCTAATAACATATAAGTCTTCAGCTTATAAACACTTGGCTCACCAACCTATAAACATAATTACAATTTAACAATTATAATTGGGGCTCGTCCTTGGGGTATTATAGTTTGAAGTTAAGGTTTGGGTTAGTCCTCAATTAAGAACCAATGACAATACCTAATTTTAGTGAAGATGAAGATAAAGATGAAATCAATCTTGGGGAATGGTTGAAAATGATAAGGAAAAATTGCAAGAATCCTTATTTGGTAGGTATTTATTTTAATGGTGAAGCTAGTAACTGGTGGTATATCCTTGACGAAGGTACTAGACAAAGCACACATGGGAAGTATTTGAAGAATTATTCTCAAAAATATGGATTAAGGACTCAAAAATGGAGGAAATGTATAGAATTCAAGATGAGTTAAAGGAAGCAAAGGAAGAGATAAAGAAGAAAAATGATGAGTTTTCCAAGATGCAATGCCTTAACGAATCACTCATTAGGGAGGTTAATAACTTAAAGAAAGAAAATAATAGTAAATCAAAGTGGGAAAAGGATGAGTCAAGGGAAGATTTGAAAAATAAATATGAAGAGATATGTAGATTGTGAAACCATAATAAAAAACTATTTGATGAGGTCAAGAGATTGAAAAGAGAAAAGAAGAATTGTCAAAATCAAGAAGAAAGAAGGATCTTGGATGAAGAATCTACCAAAAGACAACTTTAAGAGGAAATTTGCAAGAAGGTTGAGGAATCCATAAATAATGATGAGGTAAAATCAGAAATGCAATCTAGAATTGAAGAAGGACGTTAGAATTTGATAAATGGGGTGACATTGCAGCTTCAAAAGGAGAAAGAAGACAAGATTCAAGAAGGTCACCCAGAAGATACTTGAAGAAGTTGAATTCCATCTGGAGGATGTACATGCCAAATATGATCGTATTATCTCCAAGTCTATAACAATAAAAGAGAAAGCAAGGAAAATAGAGGATTCCATTGTCTCTGAAAATAATATAGAGGAAATGCACATGCAAAATGAAGAAAAACTGTCAAAAGTGGAACCATATCGACACCTTCATTACCGGGAAACCTTTCAAGGAAGACAAGAAGGTTGGTATCAGAATTATCAAGGAAGAATATGGAATGCTTGTCAATATTCATGGAACAAGGCACCACCAAAATACTCTTCAACAAGATATTATCAGAGACCAACAACCAATACAAATTGGAGAAGCTTCAACACCAATACACATAGTCAACAAAAAGAAAATTATGCAACAACTAGACACCAAGGATTAAGACTGAAAATAATTGGTTTTTGATGGATAGATCATCAACAATGGAATGATGAAAGCAGGAACATAAGAAAATTATATTACCTAGTCTCATGTTGGCATAGGGGCAGACCCAGGGTTCAACTCCAAGAGCGCATCAACAAGCCCTAACTACTGGCCCTTTCGGTAACACATGCAAGGTAGATGCAGTCTCACCCAAAGTAGCTATAGGGGGTTGTAGGACACAGGTGTTTACAACTAGAGGAAATGCAGAGTGGATTCACAACAACAACACACAACCACCTAGTTATTATTTATCTTCCTTAAACCTACTGCGTAGGTTATATTTCAGATCTAATGTAATATCACAATAGCTTCATATCAAATGACAAAGAACACAACATCAATCACAGATAACACAAGATATATGTGGTTCACCCTCTCCCTAGGGCTACGTCCACATAAATGTTCTTTAAGATATATTAAGATGGAATCATATAGTTCTTATCTGCACTGTTAGCTAGCAGATCTTCCCGTCTCCTCTCTCTTTCTACCCCCTCCCTATGCACCCAGCTACAGGGTTGATCTTCACACCTAGTTGAAGATCTTACAATACCATAAGGCTCTCGTGCTCAACACTTCTCTCTCACACAATAGTACTCACTCGATCACACAACAATAATGAATTCTCAACTTAGCACCAACCCATCCCAGGTGCTTTAGACCTTTATTTATACATTTCAATTGCTCACCGACATCCTTAGGTCGAGACCTAAGTGTCAAAACCCTAGATGCCAAAACCCTAGGTGTCTAAAACCCTAGGTCAACTTGACTTGCATTTTTCGGGCTTCGCCAGCCTATCTTTCCTTCCTTCTCACGCGGTGCTCCAAAGCATCC
Organism: Picea engelmannii; assembly: GCA_009831015.1. NCBI lineage: Eukaryota > Viridiplantae > Streptophyta > Pinopsida > Pinales > Pinaceae > Picea > Picea engelmannii. The sequence continues at coordinate 96,927 of ML784846.1, forward strand.
AACGGTGGATTTTTCTACTTGCTGAGTTGTCAATGATCCGTCTTCCTTGCTGATATGTCATCCTAGATATCCTGGTCCAATGACTTGCTTTCTCTTACTTCGCACTGCCTTTTCTTCTCTTTTGCTTACTTCGACCCAATATCAGTCATTGTGTCTTCCACACAGTTCACATTTTTCCTTTTCTCCCTTAATCTTCGCTTGCTTCAATAACCAAGGGCCAACAGGCCCCCAACACTCACCTGTGACTCATCCCGAGCAACTTTAGATCTGATCCTTCTGATTGATTTCGTCTTCAGGCTATGCGAAGAAGCCCATGCTTTCTGTTCTTTCCCTCCCCGCTGTGTGCAAGTTGTCTTTTTTGTGTCTGGTACCCAGTTTCAACTACACCTGGTACCTGGACCGTTTTCCTTATTATTTTTAGTGAGATCTGTGAGGCAACTGGTTGTTGTAATACAATTTCAACCGGCTCTCATTCACCAAACCTTCCTTCCATTCTCCAGTCAAAGTCTTCAACTATGCAACTCCTCCTTCTGTAACATAGGTAACCTCATATGGCCCAAGCCAATGCATCTTGAACTTCCCTGGATGCTTCATGAACTTACTGCCATATACCAATACCAACTCTCCTAGTTTGAAGGCTCTCTTCTTGATGTGCATGTCATGGTAGGATTTCTCTCTTTCTTTCTGAACCTGCTAGTGAAATCCTGCGATAAATATGTCTTCTTCCATCTCGACCAACTATGCAAGCCTCTCTTGCACAATGCCAGTGTCATCCATATCTGTAAAGGATGCAATTCTCAGAATAGGAACCAAATATTCCATGGGTACAATTGCTTCTAGACCATAGACCAATTTAAAGGGGGTTTACATGGTCAGTTTCTTGCAAGTGGTTATATAGGCCCATAACACTACTGGTACTCTCAAATCCCAATCATCTTTGTTCACGTTGCATATCTTCGTCCGTGCTGTCTCCAAGATCTTATTGAATGCTTCAACTGTCCCATTTGCTTGTGGATGATAGGGCATGCTCCTCTGATGGTGAACTTCAAATTCCTGAGTCAAGGATTCGATAGTCTTGTTAATAAAATGTGCGCCTTGATCGCTCATAAGGATTTTTGGGCATCCAAAACTGGTTATGATATCATCAAATGTGAAGCGCACAACTGTAGTTTCACTACAGTCCTTAGCTTCTCTTTCTTCGACCCATCTGGTCAAATACTCTGTCTCAGTGATTATGTATCTAGATCCTGTGCACTTTCATGGTGGGTTGATAGGTCCGACGAAGTCAATGGTCCATTTCTCAAATTCCTGTAAGGTCAGCTGCGGTGTTAAAGGCATTTCATCTCTTCTGGATGACTTCCCAAATCTTTGGCATACATCACAGGCGTTATAGTATTCCTTAGCATCTTTGTGTAGAGTAGGCCACCAAAGGCCAGCCCTAAGAATCTTCTATGCTATTGCTTTCCCTCCGTAGTGTCCTCCTGTGATGCCTTCATGTCCTTCTTCAAGGATCAATGGTCTCTCTACTTCCATTACACACCTTCTCAATATCTCATCAGGTCCCATCTTGTATAGCTATCCAACTATAAGTGAAAAATTTGCAGCGTGCACTACCAACTGTTTCTTCTGAATAATTGTATAGTCACTAGGTGCTAGTCCTGTTGACAGGAACTGCACTATCTCTGTGAAGTGATCATCAACCTTCATGATGGCCAAAAAATGTGCATATGGCAATGTATCCTCCAAACTAGTAGCCTCTTCTCCATGTTCCAGCCTTGACAAGTGGTCAAGACCTTTGTTCATTCTTCCTGGCTTAACCATGATCTCGAAATCATATTCCTGAAATAGCATAATCCATATGCATATTATTCCCCGCAACAATGGCTTGTTGACTAAGTATTAATTAAGCACAGAATGATCAGTGAGCATCTTAAAATGTCCTCCCAACAAGTAGTGGAGGAACTTCTACAACGCATACACCATGGCTAATCCTTCTTTCTCAGTGGTGGTGTAATTAATCTCAGCTATTGATAGCTTCCTTCTAGAAAAGGATAATAGGTGGTCAATGTCTCCAGCTCCCTATTGTGCCAACACTTCTCCTAATGTGATAGAAGATGCATCGACATGCACGTGAAATTCCTTACTCCAATCTAGGAAAATTAGAATGGGCGCAGTAACCATTTTCTATTTCAGTGTGTCAAAGCTCTACTAGCATTCTTCTGTCCAATGAAACTGATAGTATTTCTTTAAAATTTTCTCCATGGGTGTTGTGATCTGTGCATATCTCTTAATGAACTTTTTGTAGTATCCAGTATATCCCAGTGCAGTGCACAACTGTTTGAATGAAGTAGGAGGGGGTAGATCGACTATAATGACAATCTTGGATGGATCTACCAGCAATCCCTGCTTACACACAATATGGCCCAACAACACTTTGAAAGGTGAAAAGAAGATGCACTTATTTAGGTTCAAGGCAATATGACACTTCCTACACTTATCCAACATCAGTCTTAAACATTCAATATGATTTTGAAAAATTCTAAAAACAGTCCAATCATCAAAATATGCTTCCAGGAATTTATGTAAAAACTCCTTAAATGCTTCGACCACCACCCTGGAAAATATGGCTGGTGCATTCTTCAATCCAAATGGCATCAATGTATACTGGTAGGATCCCCATTCTGTTGCAAATGTGGTCTTATGGTGATCTTCCTTGCCAATACGGATCTGATGGTATCTTGAAAATCCATCTGTAAAAGAATATACCACCTGTCCTCCTACATTGTCTAACACTTTGTCAGTGAATGGTGTAGGGAATGGGTCATGCAAACAGGCATCATTCAGATTCCTAAGATCTACACAGATCCTGATTTCTCCTGTCTTCTTATCTTGTACCACCATAGGGCTAATCCACTCTGACTCTTCAATAGGTTGTATGATTCCTACTTCTAGCATTCTGTCAAGCTCAATATTCACTTTCTCCTTATATTTAGGGTTCAATCTGTAGGGTCTCTATTTGACTGGCCTTGCATCTAGATTCAAAAGTATCCTCATCTCTCCCATGAGCCCTTTAATGCCATTCATATCAGTGAACTTGGTTTGAAACAAGTTCTGATACTCATGTAGTAACTCTGTGATCTTGTCAATGGTGGCAACATCCCAATAATCTCCAACATTAGCAAGTTTTGGTGTCTGCTCTATTCCAATGTTGAATTTCTTGATATTGATCGGCTGTCCAATGGAAGGTAGTTCAACTCCTGGTCCTTCTATGTCTCTCTGTCCTTCTGTTTTGGCAATGTTCACCTTCCTTGGATCATTATATTCAACTGCATTGATATTGTAACAACCTTGCAACTTCTGAAGAGGCACAATCCATTCATCCTCTTCTTTCTCCAAAGGGAGGCTAGGTGCCTCCTCAAACACTTTCTGTCTTACAACCTGTAATGATTGATATACTTTAAGATATTGGCTTTCAAAAAAAAAGGTAGTTACAAAGTTCTGGGTCATACCTACCCAATCTGCAGTGACGAGGCTCAGTTCTTCTTGAAGATACTAGTTTATGGGAGTTGTGTCCAGTGTGTGAATGAATTTGTGTACCCACTGTTCTTGAGGAATGTTGCTCCAGGTTTCCTTGCAACTTCACACATGGTCCTTCAGACAGCTTCGACATGTGTACCTAACTTCTCATCCTTCTACTTTCTCTAAAAATCGCGCTATCATCAAAGTGCGACATTGTACCTAGTCTGTAATATTGTTTTTGTGTGTCCCCCACCATCTCGCTCGAGTTGATTTCAGGGCCTCATCCATTGCCAAAAATATTTGTTGTGTTGGTACAATTTCTTCAAAGTTCACTAAGAATGCTTCTAAGTGATTTAGACCATCAAAGGTGGGTAAGTTACTTACTGTTGTGCCAATTCATCAGACTTCTTTGGTTAATCTAGCACATCTCCTTGTAGATACTTCGTACATTTTGTTCTGCCAGTTCTCAAGTGATTCTTCTGAGTCCGATGAGCATGCGCTGTCACTTTTCCAGCTCAAATTCCCATCTTCTGTAGGATTAATGTAGTCCTACTATCTGGCTATTAATTTGTAGATATTTTCTAGTTCATATGTGCGGTCTTCTTCTCTAATGGGTTCTGTGTATCTATGACCTTCATCAGGATCTAAAGGTGCAATGACCCTAAGTCCATCTCCTTCAAACGTCATTCTTCTTTTCTTTAAATCAACCATAGTGGAATTATTGAAAGCCCAATCAATTCCTAACAACGCAAGGTAAGGACAACTATCATCAAATATCTTAATCACTTCGAAGTCTGCAAATGTCCATACTCCGTCGATGTCCACAGGGACATGCCCCAGTATTCCAAAGGGGCTTACAACTTGTTGATTAGCCATCCTAAGCCTGATAGGGGAGTAGATCAACTTAGGTTTTCCCATCAGTGCCCAGGCTTGCTTCGTCATGACATTGACCTCTGACCCCAAGTCGAGGACCACATAGTCTATATCGTACTCTCCAATCTGAGCATTAAGGTGTAGTTATTTATTTGTCCTTATTTTCTTGGATAGTTGATGTACTTCTTTATTTAGTAAGGGATCTACCCTTCCTTTCTCATATTGTCTGACCAAATTTTGTAGTTCTTGTATGGATTTTTCAACTTTAATCAACTTAATAAACATATACAAGAAACTGAAAAGTTTACTCACCTCTTTTCCATCTTCGGGTGAAGCAGACTGATCAAATGCCATAGACATTCCACATTCTCTTACTTCTGGTCATGTCTTCGATGAAGAGCTTTGGTCTCTCCCGAATTCTTTTCTTGCTTCCTCAAATATTTGTTTTTCTTTCTTCGCATCAAACACTTGTGTCTTCTCTGTAACTTTCCTTATTGCTAATTCTTCTATAGTCTTTCCTTGGATCACTTTGTCTTCTCCTGTAACAATGCCTCCTCTAGTGATAATAACGACTCTGGGATCTAATCCACGAGGTTCTATTTTGATTAGTTGTATTTGCGGGTTTTGATGAGGTCCCCATCTCTCCTGAAGTTTAGCTAGTAATGATGGATATTACTTGATAACATGCTCAAATGAGTTTCAATAGATACAAGTGGTGTTACACATGATTTTGGTCACTCTGGTGATGTCTCTACAAGTGATGTGTTCAGGCTCCCACAAGGAATTTTTTCCTGAGAAAGGTGATTGTTGTCTTCTTCCAAAAAACATATTTTTAAGATGAGTTCACAGGATGCCTATGGTATAGGGTGCGAGAATCCTTCATTCTCATAGGCCACCCACATTTAGGGTACAAACTTCTCATAGTATTCTCCATATATAGGGTGCAAACTTGTTTTCAAGATTGGAAAGAAGAAGAGGTCATGAAGATTCTAGAAGGGGATCTTCTAGAAAATGAGTTGGCATTCATATGGTTGTCATTATA
>ML784846.1:112083-123514 GCA_009831015.1 Picea engelmannii
GCTACAATTATGTAATGTCTATGCTATTCGAAGTCCTACTTTATTATGGGTATATTTACGAATTCACCTCTTGGAACATTATTTTGATTATATTGAGTATTATCACATTCCTAGATGTCTAAATACATTGATTGATGCATTAGCTAACTATGTGTTAGATAGGCATTTGGGCCATTTATAAACCAATCACACATTACATTTATAACACAACACAAGATAAGCCGGTAGAAGCCGTATATATGTATATAACGATGAAACGTTTTTACAATTTTTTTTTGTCCAAGGACCAAAACCTCAAAAATACGAAGCCCATGGCTTCTACAAAATAATGTCACGGATGACGCTCACGATAACACATGAATGCTCGGGCTACCCTATGAAGTAGTCGACTAATAGACTCAGACACCCCCACAGTATGGCGCTGGTAACATCTAGGGATCTCCCCAATATCCATATCTGGGATGTCAACAATCAACCCCTCTAAGTTCTACTCCACTGCCTCATAGTCTTCAGTATCCCATATCACCACTGGAGCCACCTCTCCTCACCATTGAATAGGAGATGTTAGCGGAGGTCGATATGGCCCCACATCTGTGTCATAAAAAAAAGATTGTTTTGATTAATTCTTGGATAAACACAAAAACATTTCATATGATAAAAATTACAAAAACATTTGAAAAGAAAAAAATGTGTACTTCTTACCTAAATCACCCCACTGAGCATCCTCAGGTAGGGCCAAATCTGGATCCCCTCGGAGATCCAAACCAATGCATGCATAGTCGTCAATCATCAACATCTGGGGCCACAACCAGTCAAAAAATGAATCATTGTACTTGATGATGGGCCCAGCTATGTGTCGGGCCATGAGGTTGCACCACCTCAGTATCCTCGGATCCTATGGGGCCGATAAACCCCAATCAACCTGTAATATCAGCAATGGGACCCTCTCGAGGAAGAAGGACATCAAAAGTGATCCATACCCAAACCGCTTCAAGTTTCCACTTCTACACTTCGTCAATTGCCTCTTCATACTGCGGAGAACTACATCCAACCAGTTGAAGACCCAAGGCCCTGTGCACTCTATGGTGTATTGGAAGTAGCTCTGGAGAGCCATGTGTGGAGCCACACTCCCGACCATGCATGCTATAGTGAACAAGATGGTTTGCAGGGTCAAGTCTTGGACCCCCCAAATAGAAACCTTGCCCTTGCTTCTTTATGCCTCAGGAACACAATACTGGCGAAAATACTCACTCATAGAGAGCCCACTGCCTCGGCCATCGGTCAAGCTAGTGTGGTACCCACACCATGATAACCCTGTTAGAAAATAGATATCCTCGATATCTAAGGTCAACGTGTGGACTCCCATGTGAAACAACTGTTGGTCCATGTCCCACATATGAAGTAGGTATTCCAACAGTCTGAGTTGGGCCCTCATGCCTGGAATCCTGAAGAATTTCAAGAGCCCACAGTCCCAGAGGGCAGCGACGGTACCCAGGTCATTACCAACAATTGTATCCTCCTCCTCATGTTCTCTTTCTCTCCACTCCAACATTGTGATGGTCAAATACTTGCGCAAGAGCCATAAGAGAAGGATCAACAACTTATTTCAAACCTTGGCATAATTTTTATTGAGCAATAGACAATTTTAAAATTCATTTTTCGGACCCTGCAGATGCCTCCATAGCACAGTGCGAGATTCTCATAGGTTCCCTTAAGGCCTCCTGCAATAATCCTAGATTCTCGTAGGTCCCGCATGGCCAGCTTGCGAGAATTCTCAGGCGCAAGTTATGGCCCTAAAATGGACATAAAACCCTGAAAATTGCCAATAAAAACTAAAAATCAACCATGGAAAAGGTGAGAGATCAAGATCTTACCTCGTTGGTGAAGACGGTTTGCCAAATGGTCGTTTGTGCCTCCCACGATCGAGTAAAGAAATTTGGGAGAAAATAAGGTGTATTGGGCAACATTTTTGGCAAAATCACAATGAAATGGTAAAAGCCCTTTTTACCCATATTTATTCACTTTTTACCATTTTGTTGATTTTTTATATTATTTTGTCTATAAAACCTAATGCCCTAATAGTCCTATGAGTGTGGTTTTTGCAGATATAGCAACTTTGATGTCCAAACGAAGGAGTACGAGTGTTTTTTCTTTTTTGTCGCATGTAAGATTGCTTTTTAGGGTTTTTAGAAAGACCTCGAGCTCAGTCTTCGTTCATTCTCGTGCTCGAAAATACATGAGAACGTAACCAAGTATACTTTTCTCATCTTTTCGTACTCGTCATGGTAACACGAAAATGACGAACACAAAGGAGTATCCTTTAAGCTCTTTTCACGCTCCATAAAAATGAAAAGATGGCTAAGCGATCTTGTTCTATTCATGCTCGTAAAAGTATCTGAACAAAACGTTCGATGGACGATAGTTTATAACTTTTTCGGTCATGTCGAACTCTTTTACGAAAAAGGAACCAAGAGAGTTCTCTTTAAGTGTTTTTCAGACTCTCAAAACATGAAAAACCCTCGAGTTTTCTATCCTTGGACTCGTTAAACAAACATTGACAAAACCGTAATGGGACCGAACCACTCCTTCCTAGGGTTCGTTAAACATAGTCTGAGGGACTCATCCGAAGGATGAACTTACATCAACAAGCATATGTTATCCTCCTCAAGCTTGCGTAAAAATAAAGAGGTACTCGCCAAAAATGGTGGGGGAAATTTTGGGTAAGGGATGTGTTTTCGTATTCATATTAATGGCAGTAAGCGTCGCTCTTGAATATGACACCCCCTATTCGTCATTTGAATTTGGGTTGGGAAATCCATTTATCTCTCATTAAACTTCCTACAAGGTCCTATCTTGGGTCGTCTTTGAGTCAGTGCTGCCAAGTCCTTGGTTGTGTCATTCATATGTTCAAGAGAAGTTCACACGAGCCCTCTATTGAGTTGGCCATCTGCAGTTGTTCATTCTTATTATGTCGGCCTTCCCTGTGTCCGTTTCGACCTATATTCATACTCTGTTTCATCCTCAAAATTTGTTACTTATTTCGTGTCATTGATGGGGGATACACCAAGGCCCTCTTGTGACGATTCTTGTTCCATTGACTCCAACTCATTATCCGGAAACAAGACTTAGAAATTATCTGGTACCTTGGAACTTGCATGCCTCAATGGCAGGTTTCTTCGCTTTCGATAGTGGGTTTTCATTATTGACCCCTGATCAGGAGGTTCCGTCGAGTGTTCGACCTCAGCTCATTTATTCTCATTCATTGGATTGTACTAGTGTACCTTGGGAGTCATTGACATTAATCATGATTTCCCTCGCACTTGTTAACGGTTTCATCAATGACCGGTAATCAAGTGGTTTCTACCATGTTCAACTTCAACACATGTAATCGCATGTCTAGATTTGTACTTTCAGGTGATGGGATTGAAGACCCTGGGTCTCATCTTTTTGATCCAGGCTGCGATGGAGTATGTATGATTTGCATCGGCACATAGATCCACTTTGTATGTCATGTGGTTATGTCGTCTTAATTTAAGTCTTCTCGCATAGATCCATAGTGTATTCCTGGTGGCTATGCAACATTTTGACAACATAGATCCACAGTGTATGATTGGTGGCGATGAAATACATTTATGATTTCATTCATTTGTGATCTGAGTATGGGAATGCCTACCTCAGAACTGGTATTATATTCTGCAGATGCTTGATTGTTTACAGGTTTTTGATTAGGTGCGCTCTTGGTTTCTGACACACACACGTAGTTTAGAAAGTATTTCGGCTGTCAAAGATTCCAACCTCGTACTTTGGGGGGAATTCTATTACACATGATTTTGGTCACTCTAGTGATGTCTCTACAAGTGATGTGTTCAGGCTACCACAAGGAATTTTTACTTGAGAAAGGTGACTGTTGTCTTCTTCCAAAAAACATATTTTTAAGATGAGTTCATAGGCTTCCTATGGTATAGGGTGCAAGAATCCTTCATTCTTCCAGGCCACCCACATTTAGGCTGAAAACTTCTCGCAGTATGCTCCATATATAAGGTGAGAACATGTTTTCAAGATTGGAAAGAAGAAGAGGTCATGAAGATTCTAGAAGGGGATCTTCTGGAAAATGAGTTGGCACTCGTATGGTTGTCATTCTACTGACTTCTCAGATTTGGTGGGATCATCCTCGTCCATTTAACCATCTCTCCTTCTCCTATATATTGAAAGGTTTCTCAAGGAAAAGGTTAAGCAAGATTGAATGAAGAATTGGTGAAAGAATTGTGTGAAGAACCCTGCTTGGATAGAAGCTTGAAGGCTCTATTTGGTCTATCAAGAGGAATTGGATCTTCTTTATGCAAGTGCAGAGCAAGTGTGTGTGTTGGAGCCAAGGGTCACTGAAAGGAAGCTTACAACATCAAGGCGATCATGTTGTATCTTCTACTTTCATTTAATATAATTCAATGACATGTCCCTTTCCCATAAAATCACTCTTATTTTATAGCATAACTCCTTGATCATATGCATAAGTTGACATTGAATATAATTCGCTATCTTCACTTTGGTTGGTTTGTGTTGTCTTAGACCTAATTTTATGAGAGCACTGAAGCGAAGCGGGAACAACAAAGATCTAAGGAAGAGATATCAAGGTATGTCACTTATTCCTTCTCTTTAGTAGATTCAATGACTACAACTTAGGGAAAGAGTCGTGTCCTATCCTTTTTTGTTCTAGATCCAGGTGGATCTAGGGAGATCTGTTAGTGTCCGCACCTACCGATTTGTCCAATAACAAGTGGTACAAGGGTTCTAAAAGTCCCTTGATAAGTGTCCTAGTTGTGCACAGTTATAACATATGATCTAACCTTGACCTCGACCCATACCTCCTCCTCTTCCTCTTCCTCTTCCTCAGAATCCACCATGAGGGTTGAAGTTTCCTCTCCTAGGGGAATTATACTACATGGTGCTTCCTTCTTGTTGTACTTCACCTTGAATTTTGTATATATCCCTCGAACTTTCATGCATGAGATTGTAAGCCCTACAATCCCTGTCATCATGTCCTACCAACTTACAGAATGTGCAATACAAATTTGTGGGTGTCTGGACATTTTTTTGCAGATAGTAACATTCACCAGGGCGATGTCGATTTCTACATACCTTGCACCAAGGTAGGGTAACTTGCTTCAAGGGGCTCGAAGATCTGGAGGCCAGGTATTCATGAAATAGGGGACAATACTCCTTTACATGGCCTTCTGATTTGCATCTGATACACCAGATGTCTTCTCTTTTGTCTTTTCCCTTGTCTTTATTCATATCTTCAACCTATAGTGATAAGATAGTTAGTTGACTCAATATTTGACTCATACCTGAGCTGGATTCTCCCATCGGGGCTGATTCTAATTTCATGGTGATCTCCAGTGCCTCAGCCTGTGAAGTGATCTTTTGTTGCATCAGAGGAACTCTAATGTTTGGAAAGAGGGCAAAAATGAACCATTCTTTGTTCTTCTCATTTGGGATCTGAAAACTCAAGTGGCTTGTCAAGGTATTAAACCTCTGGTAAAACTCCCATACAAGTTCAACTACTCTCTGCTTGATTTATTTTAGTGCTGTAATGCACTGTGACTCTGACTTGGGTTTATTGAATTCGACAATCAACGTGTTCTTGATCTCATTCAATAGTTTAGGATGTGAAATTACCTTAACAAAATTCATGTACCAACTTAGTGTGCGGTCTCTTAGGGTAGTACTAAACTAAGCTTGTTTAACAGCTTTGTCAGTGATATTCTTAATGCTCCATATGGCTTCGCATAGAAACTAGTGCTGATCAGGATGTTCAAATCCATCTCCTCTAAAGGTGGGTAACCTCATCTCATCTTCCATAGATATTCCTAGGTTTCCTCACTGAGTATGTGGTGGAATACTATTAACAGTGCTCAGAGTGCTCTGTTGACTCCGATTACTCTGATCACTTAATGTCACCGAAACAACAAGAGGATTAATGGTACTTACTTCAACAATCGACACAGTTCTTGAAGTTTCTGGATCTTCTCGGCAAGGTTCCTCTGTCCTAGAGGATTTTGAATGCTCTTCGTCTGTCATATTTGCCTCTTCTCCACTGTATAAACCCTCGTTCCCGTAGTTATGCTTAAAAAGGTTTGCGAGAGGAACTTCTCTGAACTCTCTCCCACTGCGCGTATGTCCAACCTCTATGTCGCTGTCGCTGTCTGAATTTTTGAACATTATCTCTTCAATCTGGTCAACTACTATATCTTCAAGATGTTCTTCTCATGCAATAACATCTTGATCTTCAACTTTAGAAAATGTAAAAAATTTCCTCTAGTTCCCTTAAAGAAATATCTCTCTGCTTGGCTATACGATTCCACTTTGTCAACAACAAACTCAGTGATATACCCTTTGATGGTACTATCAAACCAGTGATCTACTGGTCTTGAAACGATGTTATCAACTCTCTTGACCTTCTTGATTAGCATTGCCATCCAAATGACATGTGGTCTAGATCTGATTTCAAATTGGGTATCTACTAACCTAGCTAAGAACTCATATAGCTCCTGATGGATTCCTACAAAGAAAATATCGTGTATATTGGTAAAGATATATCTTCCTAACCAATCCTCTATACTAAGAATAGGGTTCTTGTTCTGGGCTTCAGTGCAGTCCTTTTCTTGATCTTCTATCCACTTCTGAATCTCTGTCTTCGATGGAAACCACCTTGACATTCTCTCAAGAAGATTCCGGTCCCGACAACGGAACCATTTGTTGGCACAGGGGAAGACCCAAGGTTCAACTCCAAGAGTTCACCGACAAGCCCTAACTACTGGCCCTTTAGCAACACCTATGAGGTAGATGCAGTCTCACCGGAAGTAGATATAAGGGGTTGCATGACACAAGTGTCTACAACTAGAGAAAATGCAGAGTGGATTCACAACAACAACACACAATCACCTAGTTATTCTTTATCTTCCTTAAACCTACTGCGCAGGTTATATTTTAGATCTAATGCAATATCATAATAGCAGCATATCAAATGACAAAGAACACAACATCAATCACACATAACACAAGATATATGTGGTTCACCCTCTCCCTAGGGCTACAACCACATAACTGTTCTTTAAGATATATTAATATGGAAGAATACAGTTCTTATCTGCACTCTTAGCTAGCAGATCTTCCCATCTCCTCTCTCTTTCTCCCTCCTCCCTGTGCACCCAGCTACAGGGTTGATCTTCACACCCAGCTTAAGATCTTACAACACCAGAAGGCTCTCGTACTCAACACTTCTCTCTCACACAATAATACTCACTCGATCACACAACAATAATGAATTCTCAACTAACTTAGAACCAACCCATCCCAGGTCCTTTAGACCTTTATTTATACATTACAATCTCTCACCGACATCCTTAGGTCGAGACCTAAGTGTCAAAACCCTAGATGCAAAAACCTTAGGTGTCTAAAACCCTAGGTCAACTTGACCCACGTTTTTTGGGCTTCGCCAACCTATCTTTCCTTCCTTCTCACACAATGCTCCAAAGCATCCAACGATGCCTTTTTCTACTTGTTGAGTTGTCCACGATCTGTCCTACTTGTTGGTCTGTCATCCTAGATCTCCTTGTCCAATGAATTTCTTTCTCTTACTTCGCACCATCTTTTCTTCTCTTTTTCTTACTTCAACCCAGTATCAGTCATTGTGTCTTCCGCACAGTTCACATTTTTCCTTTTCTCCCTTAATCTTCACTTGCTTCCATAACCAAGGGCCAACATCTCATCACATGTGAAGGGTACTATGTTATGACCGAAGGGGGGCATATATATGGCTAAATGTATATGATATGACCCCAAGGGGGGAATTAATGGGCCTACATGTACATGTAATATGTAAATATATATTTAATAGGGTCGACCTAGTATTAAAGGAGCATCATGTGCAAGTGTGAACAACTATATATAAGAGATCATGTATTCATTATTGTGACATGTGAATTGTGATGTATGATTCTATTTGGTTATTTGGAGGGGGTTCCCCTATTCTTTAAGGAGTTATTTTTTAACTTATCTATCTTGGAGTTGTGCTCCACACTCACATTATGTACATGGCATGTGCTTATGTTATATTATGATAATTTAAGCATTTGGTTCATTACAAACTTTGATATTTTCACATAGTTGGACATTGCCACTAGAAAAATGATTGCCAAAACAATCCTAGATGTAGCTAAATGGAAGAACAATGCAACGTTGAGGAATAAAAGGAATTTACTGACAATCCAAGCCTCAATGAAAATGTTGATGTTACTACTTCTCCTTTTGTCTTTTTTTACCACACTTCGCTGATTGAGTGTCTGGTCTAACATATTTTCATGTGTATCTCTGATGGTGTTTTCCCACCTTTAGCCTCTTCCATAATTGATCTTGTTGGGATTCCCAAGACCTTCCTGTAGATGAAACCTACATATCGTAGTTTCCATTATGAAGGGAAAAACCGTGATGTCTTGTTATTAGGCCATTCGATTGGTCCTTTACTTTCCTAAAAGACCAATCTATCAACAACCATTAACTACCTCAACCACTTCCCTGACCTTCCATAACTTGTCACATGGCACAATTTGGATTGGGTACATTGGAAGGTATGAGTTTTTTCTTAGCAAGCATAGGTTATCTTGTTAAACAAGCTTCATATTTTCTTCATAAAATCAACTCATCTCCACCTCACCCAACCACTTAATTAATCCTTTCTTCATCAATTCCCGCTTGTGTATCATGGCCAGTACTTTCAAGGTTGTTCCCTCTCATTCAATTGTTTGGTGTATTCATTAATTAAAACATGATTACATGCCTCATAAACATACTTATATGAAGTCTTAGCATTATTATAGTCTTGTGGGAAAAATAGGGTGTTACATGCAGGAGCTAGGGATGGATCTTTGGAGCTATGCTTGATAGGATTACTTAAGGAGAACCATTGAAAACCATGTTCATGTTTATCTTTCATAGCATAAGTAGAACTTAATCTCATAGATCTCGTAAAACTAGTATAGTGATCTATCAATTTTCCATTTTAGATAAAGGGTAGATATAAGGGAGAGATTTCCTATCCGCTGGAGGGTTTTTCTCTATAATAGAATTGACAACTCCATTGGGGATTGAATATTTTATTCTTCCCTAAATTTGATTTCCCTCATTTTCTATGCTTTCTAAAAAGTTTGTTTGGTTAATCACCTTTCTCCTCGTTCACTAGGTGGTCATATCTTCTAGATCTATACCAGGTCTTCTTTATTTTTTCTTTTTTCGGTTGATTTCCATCCTTTGTTGCATTGTTGATTTGCATGCTTTGTTGATTTATTGATTTGCATGCTTTGCTGATTTGTTGATTTGCACGTGTTTATGATTTTCATGCTTGATTGATTTGCATTCTTTGTTGATTTGCATGCATTATTGATTTGCATACTTTGTTGATTTTGTTATTTGCATGCATTGTTGATTTGCATGCTTCATTAATTTGCATGATTTGCTGGTTTATTTTTCACATCTGCATTTTTCTTTATAAAAATAAAACAAAATATATATTATTGCATATCATGAGTTTCATATTTGGAGATTACATTGGTACGATAAACTGGTTTAATTATGTTCATTCACTTGGGTGTTTTTGAGATTTTATTAAGTGCATGTGAGGTTGTTGATTTTCAATTTAACAAAAAAATACGAAAAGTGAAAAGTACTTCCTTTCCTTTAGACACTAAAAGAAAAAGACCCTTTAGCGGAGGTTATAGCAGAGGTTTCTAGTGTTACAAAATTGGAAAAAATTCTCAAAAACTCCTCCGCTACAACATCTATTATCGATAACAAATGTTTTTGTGGATACTATAACATAATTTGATTATAACTAAAAAAATCTAGGTGGATGGAGGTATTAGCAGATGTTTACAAATCGATGCATTTTTATAAGGAAAAATAATCGATGCGTACATACACCTATAGCACCAGTGTTGTACACTTAACATCAAGCATTGAGGCAGTAAAATATGAAAGCACCAGGGTAGTAAAATATTTAGGCACCGAGGCGTTTTTATTATAATCATTGGGGATTTAACATCAAAATGCATCAGGAGAGTTAGAAATAATTAAGCACTAGGGATTTCTGCATAGAACAAACCAGTGCGTTATTAATAAGAAGGCACCGATGTTGTATAAAATAATATGCACCAGTGTGTTACAGGGAAAAATGCCCAATGCATTAAATATCAAAAGCACCGATGCATTGTAGTAACGAACAATCCCCAATGCTTATCAATAACACAATAACACTGGTGCATATCAATAATACATACACACTGGTGCTTCGTATAAGATTAACGCACTGATGGCCAAATTTTTAATATAATTTTGTGGTATTAAATTAATATTGAAACCAATGTTAATTGATTACATAAAAGCACCGGTGTGAATTTCATATTAAACACACCGATGAGTTTTAATATTAAATGTGTCGATGAGATTAATATTTAAAATACACCGAGAAACATCGACCTGTGATGGTGCAATTATTGTTAGTTTTAATTCCATTATTTATCAAAAAATTTACATATATCTTATATTTTGATTAGTGAATTTGGATATGATGTTTGGATTAATTTGTTATATCAAGATATTTTGTATCTCTTCATTATAATATTTAGTCATCCATATATTTAATTAGCGGTGTAACATTTCACAGTGACATTGGAAAATACAATAGAATAAATTAAAACATATTTTATTATATGAATAAGAGGGTCTTTGTCATGCAAAATGGGACACTTATCGGTAATCCCTTGTCTTTCAATTGGGACACTATGTCCATTACATTAAACAAAAATGTCTGATTTTCACAGACAATTATTTCAAAAAAATACAATTGCAACTTGCATTGATATCCAAATATATTGGTCATCATTCTTCATTGGAACTGTTATTAGTGCTCGAGCTACTTTCATGCGATGGGTTATTTTTCTGAATGTTTGGTTGATTGTATCGATTGTTTTGTTCTTCTTGAAGTTCTATCTACAAACATAAAAATAAATTCTAATCAGTCTATATACATTGGTGAGAATAATGAAAATTGAAATAAATAATATACATAAATGTAAATTAAAAAGCGATGTACCTCCAAAGAAATAAGTGGCTCATGAATCATACACATATGTTCAAAATCAAATCTCATGCCTTGTTTCAACAATTCTTCTATTGGCTCAGTTCCATACTTTGTTTCCTGCAAGGTTTATACCCCATAATAAATCATAGATTTAATATAAAGTATTATTTTTGTTTCATTAATTATAAAATGATAGAAGTAAAACAACATAGATTATACTTACAAATTCGAGAATTAATTTTTGATATGTCAACATATACTCACAACCCTTAATTAACCCAATGTCAATCAATTTTT
>ML784846.1:133153-153397 GCA_009831015.1 Picea engelmannii
CATACACTTGTGGAAAACTTAGGATAAGAGCCATTTTATGGGTTTTTCTTCATTTTACAAAGGAACACCACCATGGGCTTAGAACGACTACTTTCTAAGCATTTGGAACATGGTGTACTCTTGATTTCAAACTGGTTTTAATGGTCTTTGAACAATGAAGCAACTGACCTACATGCTAACCTATCTTCCAAGGAAAATTAACCCAGATTAAACTGTTGGGTTAAGAAATTACTCTTTCTAAGGGCTATCTGACCAGGATTAGACGGTCTGGTCAGATTTATTCACTAATCTATACTAAGGGCTATCTGACCAGGATTGGACAGTCTGGTCAGATTTATTCACTAACCTAACAACATTAAATTTAAAAGAACTTGTCCATGCTTGAAAGGTATGGCCAAGTCATTGTTATTGCATGGGGATTTTCCTTTAATTCTTTTATGCCCTCTTTTCTTTTCCTTTTATTTTTCTTTTTCTTTTCTTTCTTTTTCCTTTTTACAAATTATTTGAAGAATGAAATATTATTTGTCAACAAAATCACTAGATACAGATCATATCCAAGTCATCAATTGATTCCCATAATTTATGGGGTGATAACACACTAAATTCAATTGATATCTGAATTACATTCTAAAAAATTTGGTAGGCTGAAATGATGCATAGGTAAGGGATGATGTGTCCTTTTTCTTTGTATCCTTAAATAGATGAAAATGATTTGGACTGTTAGTATGCTTGACTTTAAAAAGGTAATGTGCATGAAAACTAACAATTTGTTTGGCTAAGAAATGTTGAAATTGCAGGAGGAAATGGGTCTTGGATATGGCAGTATTGTAAGCCCATAAGGAAGACCAATTGCCTATTGAGCCAAACTCCAAGGAATGGTATTTCCTATTTTATAAAGTGAATTTGATTGATAGTATGCACAATTCTGAAATTGGTTGTGATGACGTTATAAAGGTGCAATAAAAATAAATGAGCATGAGAAACTAACAATTTGTTTGGCTGATTGAAGTTGAAAGTGAAGGAAGAAAAGGAGTCTTGAATATGGAAGCATTGTAAGCCATAAGGAAGACCAATTTACTGTTGAGCCAAATCTCTATGGGAAGGAAAGTCCCATAATTATGAATCTGGTTCCTGTGTGAAACAAATATGAGAACAAAATGTGGAATTTGGAAATCTGCGGGTGACAGATTTACAAGAAAATTTTTGAATTTAAAATTTATGATGTCTCATGAATTTATGTATACATGTGATACATGTGAAAGGGAAAGATCTGTGAAGAGTGAATAGATGAGAGAATAAGCTCTTGGGTTTGAGCGAGAACTGTGAGAAAGAGTATAATCTGATTTCATGAAATAAAGACTGACTCAGGAGAAGGAGAGTAACCTTCATCCCTATCTATGATTGATTCAGGAGAAGGAGAGTAACCTTTGTCCCTAACTTTAGTTGAGCTGGAAGGTTGTCAAGCTGTAAAAGCATGCAAAATGGCTACTGCTGATCCATGAGAACCCCATGGTAAGCCATGATTTCCTAGAATATGTTGTGTTGAGGTAAAACAAGCCGAAGGGATTCCTCGAAAGAGCAAGTCTAAGGAACTCGACTGTAAGACTCTATAGAGTCTCTGGAATTATTTCTGTGCGAGAAAACCTTGGCAAGGCAAGATGGATCACCTGAGGGACTGTATAGTAGAGAAGGGGATGCCTGAGCCTGGGCCTGGAGGGTGAGTGACTGTAAGGAAGAGGAGCCTTAATAGTTCTTGTAAAATATTGATTTGGATCATGCACACGATGGGTAGTTATTCCTGTGTGAGAAAACCTTGGCAAGGCAAGATGGATCACCCGAGGGACTGCATAGCAGAGAAGGGGATGCCTGAGCCTGGGCCTGGAGGGTGACTGACTTCAAGGAAGATGAAACCTTGATATTTCTTGTAAACTATTGATTGGGATCATGCACCCAATGGGTATGTCAAGGGAAAAAATGAGCTTGGATAACAAAACAACCATGTGGATACAAATCCACAAACTGCGCAGATAATTATTGTGCTAAGATTATGAAAATTTCCTAGAAATTTTTTTTGTGCAATGTTTTTGCATAAAACTATGATCAACGTGCTTGTTGTCAAAATTTTTTTGAAAGAAGGTGACCAATATTAAGGGTCTGAAAAAGGACCTGACTGCAAAAGAAGGATCAAGATTTCTGAAACAACTGAATGAGAAAAGAATGACAGGTGTTTTTGAGAAAGATCACTGAGGATGATGTTCCTTTAAGGGGGAGGGAATTCTAACTCCATGTTTACCCCAACTTGTAATTAATCATAAAATAGGATTACAATGCTAAGGAATGTAGATAATGTAAATGTGTTATTGTTAAACTGTCCATAACTGATTGTTGGGGGCGTGAAGCCTTGAAGTTCGAGCCATGATATCTCTAGAGGAAAGCAATCAATTAATGAAGAAAGGGACAGTGGTTGAATTATCAGCCACCCCCATGA
Organism: Picea engelmannii; assembly: GCA_009831015.1. NCBI lineage: Eukaryota > Viridiplantae > Streptophyta > Pinopsida > Pinales > Pinaceae > Picea > Picea engelmannii. The sequence goes on from ML784846.1 coordinate 135,642, forward strand.
ATGGAAGCATGGTCTAGCTATAGGATGTCAGCTTGAAGTACCACAGAGACCTACAGACCCGAGATTCCTTCTAATAGAAGGAACATGATAGGTTGGAAACCTTCGAGAGGAGGGAAGGTAAGATATATACATAGACACAACAAGAGATTTGAGGAGAGCGCAAGCTCATAAGGGAGATGCGCGAACTGAAAGGAAGTGAAGAGAACACGACTTGAGGGACTGAACATGAGCTTGATGTTGAGGAAGCATATGATAAACCTCGCAGGGTCGCTAAGACATAGAGAGTCTCTATGAGAGATGTCGCTAACTCCCTATTAATATCATGGCTTAGCATGGGGGTGTCCAGAGTGCTAAGATTGAATGCCTATGAGCCTATGGTTGGGTGGAAAGGCACACACCCACAATCAGTTAGTTGGATGTAACTTGTAATAGATAAGTATTCTCATACCCTATGAAATTGAGCTGTAATTATGTAATGAAATGGGATATACTGTGAATTACCTAGGGATGTGTATGTTTTCTTAATGGTTATACTATATCTCTTTATTCTTGTTTAGATTGTGTATTTAAGCAAGTATGGAATTGTCTGATTTGTACACGTAAATGCTCGAGCCCTGTGGTGGCTTAATTTATAATAAGAGGATTGTGAGTTCGTCGACCTTGGGCATAGTTACCCTAAGTCTTCGAGAGGACAAAATCTGTTAAGCACAGTAGAGGTAGTGAAGATATGCACAAAATCTCTATAGAGTGGGCAGAGACTGAGAACTCCTCAAGTTATAAACTTGATAAAGGAGCGGAAGGGGTGTGCATAATACCCTTCTAAATGTTAAGTTTAGGAGAAAGAGCACCAAGCTCTTAAGCCTTTTAGAGATAACAAAGCTCAGGGAGAGTAGCAAGGTCAACGTATCGAAGGGGATGGTTCCTTTGTTTGGGAAGACGAACGAACAAAATTTATTCAGAAGAAGCCATGGTCCATTATGACTGTTGGATACGGGAAAGAGCATGATAGTTAATCCTTGGAGTCATTCGGACTTCATGAGTTCGGTGAATTGAACAAGTTCCTCGTAAGGGAGGAAAAATCCCCAAAGTTCCAAAGTCTTGAAGTTAACTCCGAACCTTAGATTTGAGGATGCCCGGGAAACATCCCGACCATCATATCTAGGAAGTAGATGATAGTCAAGTTACCTGAACTACCGATGACTTAAGAATCTAACAACAGATATGGATGCGAGCCATTTAATGGGAGGAGAGGCCATCCCAGTCATCGGATCGACTCAAATACTCACTGAAGTTACTGAATCAAACACTAGCCACTTGATTTATTTAACGATTGGGAATCATTATGGAGTGTGAAGGTGAATTTAGCGAACCTGCTAGTTCATGACCCACAATCAACCCACATCATTGATCTCGTTGGGAATGGAATATCAATGACTAGGATTTGACTAGAGTCGAGGAAGAACTTCCCATATTGTAGAGGTTGGACCTCGCAATTAATCTGAATCATCGATTGGTGGACACCTCGGTATTGGTTGGATCATGACCGTCATACCTTGAACCATTGTGAGATGGATGGCCGTGAGCCCCTTAGGAAATCTACAGAGTAATGGAGTCCTTCGGTATCGTCGGTCTGAGAGAATTGAAAATCTAAGAAGAGATAAATTTTTCAAGAGAAAAGCTAAGACCCAAGATAGCCGGGCTTGCAAGAGGAATGAAGGCTGAGGCCTTTGAACATCTACAAAACTCTTCCAAGTCAGAAGAAGTTAAAATCTCAAGAGGAGGAGAGACAACATTCGTCAGATCAGTTGTGGGGAGAATATTCACAACCTCTGAGCAAGATCTTGTGGTCAAGGAGAGTTTTAAATCATCGAAGTAAATCGTAACCATTGGTCATGAGGGGAGGTATGTGTACATAGATCCAAGGCTCCTGAAAAATAACTTCGAAGGTTTCAGTTGAGAGTTGAAACTCCTGAAACCTAAAGTATGGAGTGAATCTAGATCGTTAGATCCAGAGAGACGTGTGGCGATAGATCATGAGCTTCAGGAGGGAGCAAAGGTTGAGAGTTTAGATTTTTGAACCCTGGAAATCGTAAGTGAATTTCAGCCATCCATTCATAGGGACACGTGGCAGAAATCCATGTACTTCGAAGGAAGGGGAAAGTTGAGGTTTGAGAACTCTGAAGACCCAAAGTAAACATCATTCGTTAGATCCAGAGGACAGGTGGCATAATTCTGTGGACTCCAGGTAAAGATCCGAAGTAGGTCCTGGCCATTGATCACCAAGAGGGGTACGTGTCGATAGATAAGAATCTTCTGGTGAATGAACTTTAGAAGAAACAAGAGCGTAGAAGTTTGAAACTTCTAAAGCCCGAAGAGTTGAAGAGATGAAGGGCCAAAGTAGATCCCATCCATTGGCCGACATGAGACATGTGTCATTAGACCAGAGATTTTGGGAAAAACACTTCTAGAGTTTCAGTTGAGAGTTGAAACTCCTAAAGGTCGGAGAGCCTGAAACCCGAAGTGAATCTGGATCGTAGATTCGGAAGGGCGTGTGGAAACAGGTCATGGATTTTGGGTGGAAGAACTCCAGGAGAACGCAAAGGAGAATATTTTGAAAGCACCGAAGTTTCGAAGCAGAATATCGACCGTTGATCAGGAAGGGAGATGAAAGCCATAGATCGCGTCTTGGTTGAAAAGTGTCGAAGTCTCGAAGAGGACCTGGGCCGTTGATTTTGAGAGGATGCGTGACAAACAATATGCCACTTTGAGAGAAATCACTCTGGAAGAAAGAGAGGGTATTGAACAAGAATTCATGAAGGCCAGAGAGAAAGATTTCATGTGAACCACCCGATTGGGAGGGACAGGTGTCAGTAGGTCTTCCACTCCGGGAGATAGCCACTACAGAGAAAACAAGGTTTGAGAGTTGAAAACCCTAAATGCTGAAGTCCCGAATAAAATCATGTTTGTTGATATAAAAAGGGGAAGATTTGAGCCATTAGTTTAGGAGTACCGTCAATATCATGAGATCAAAGGTCCCATTGCATTACAGGGATCGAAGGTGCGTGAACTTTAAAATGTTGAGGGCGAGCCACAATCCAGACCATGGTTTTGGAGAAAGGACACATGGAGGCTCAGGATGAATTGTGGGGAGAAAACTAGTTTGGTTTCAAACCACCCTTGGCCACGCCCACAGTCACATGGTTATGTGAGTTTATCACCCAAGGTCATATCAAGAAAGGGGCTTATCATAAAAGGATCTAGTGCCTAGACTCTGAGATTTGGTAGGCCCGAAGAGGAGGGATGTGGGTACCTTTAGACCCACACCAGAAAACCAAAAGGGTCAGCTTCTAATTATAGAATGAGAACATCAAGGTCTCAGAGAGTCCTTTGGCTCCAGAATCGAAGATCCTTGACCGGTAGGTCGGACTAGTTCCCCGACTTTCCAAGTTAGAAACCATGGATGGAGAATCTATCCATTAAGAAAAGCGAATTTTTTTATGCCCCATTGTGGGTGTGTTACATTCTTAGTCACTATTTTCATGGATCTGCAGTGTATTGGTCGACGACCATGCTTCGAGTCATCTCATATTCCGATCATAGGTATGACTGCCTCAGAAATGAAACATATATTAATATTGTTTGATGATTGTTTGCAGCTTCTGCTAGGTTCTCCCACTCCAGTACCCTTGCATTGAATAATTTGTAAACTGTTTCGGCCATCATTTTCTCTTCTTACCTCAAACTTTAGGGGGAATCTGTTACACATCAAAATGTCACATTTATGTTTTGCACCCAAAGTGTCGCAAAGTGACGTATGCACCTTGGTAAGTGTTGCGTTCATTGTCACAAGTGTCGTATGCAATTTCCCTAGTGTCTCATTCACCTTTTGAGGTATATCCACCCCTTCACACCATTAAAACAGTTGTTCAAGACCCCTAATTCATATGGGAGGAGGAAAACCATCATTTCTAGGTCAAAACACACTTTTTCCTTGGAAACTTCAACCCTTTTTTGAGCATTTATGAAGGGTGGCGCCCCCCTGACCATATTTGGGGTGCACACATGGTGCCCCCTCTACCATTATAGGGGAGCACAATTTCTTTGGTGGCGCCCTGTTTCTGTATGGGGGGAGAAACATTCTTGTTGAGAGAAAAGGGGGATCTCCCCCACCTTAATCTATGAGCCAACTGCTTCAAATTGGGGAAGTTGTGTTCAACCCTCATGCTTGAGATTCACATTAGGATTTGATCCAAGCCTCAAGGATCCATATCCTCAACCATATTCCTCATTTTCTCATGGTATTTGTGCCTCTCAATCCTATATATTGAGAGCTTTCCAAGGTGAGAGGGGGAATATTATAGGTATCAAACCTTTGGTTATGGAGGAAGCATCTGTTGACAATTTGGTTGTCATTGATGTCAACCTTGATAGATAGGTGAAGTATCATTGATTTCTTGGTTTGAGAAGCATTTTCAATATTCGACATATTGTTATGAAGGTGACTTGAATGTCAAGCATTGTCAATATTGGACATAATGTTATGAAGGTGACTTGAATATCAAGCATTATCAATATTGGACATAATGTTATGAAGGTTGAATTCAAATAAATCAGAGGTCAAAATCGAAGTTAGAAATAAAAAAGGTCAAAGAATTCGAAGGTTGAAGTCAGATAAGTAGAAGAAGTCGAAATCGATGAAGTCAAAAATCGAAGACCAAAGTCGAATCTTTAGTGACTAGCTGTTGAGAGGGAACCAATTTTAATATGCACCATAAAGTAAAATGTTTGCACGCTGATTTTAATAATTACCATCAACAGAGACATGTGGAGGTCGATTTAATACATTCATGAAAAGGTAAAACTGTATTGAATTCCATCTGGCATCTGACGACGAAAGTAAAATCTGGGCAAGTTTCTTTCAAAGAACCGCCTGTACTGGCCACCTCACAAATATTCTAGGCAAACAACCCATGTGTCAACTAATTGGGAATGTTGTTCATAAAACCAATGTCGTATACTTTTACAATTCATTTCCAACACTCCATAATCATCGTACGAAATAAATGTTTAATTTTGCGTACAAAAATCAATTAATAAAATCACCATTTGTGTTAATTAAATGAAGGGGTGCAATGTTTCATTACTAAAATACACAATGGTTCAACATTGTACCTTTTTTAAAGTATATAAGACGACAAACAAGGTGAAAGGAAAATGTCTCTATGGGTTTACATAGAATATCTAAAGGCATAATAGAGTCCAAGGAAGAAATACAAGATACTTATGTAATGAGGGTGGAAGAGTGGAGAAAGGTAGGACTGATGTCCTTTATTGAGTAAAGTTTGAATAAAGGGAGTTGGTGATTCCTAGGGTTGGTACCCTAAAACAAGGGAGTAGGTGCTTCATAGGGTTGGTTCCCTAAAACAAGGGAGTTGGTGCTTCCAAGGGCTGGAGCCCTAAACAAGGAAGATGGTGTTTCGTAGGGTAGAATCTATAAACAAGGAGATTGGTTTCTCCCAATTATCATTGTAACTTGTATAATTGTATTGATTTTATATTCAAGTTTACTATTGTTGATCAATTGTTGTTAATAAGTTAAAATTATAATTTTTTTGAATAATTAACCAATATTGATTCACCCACCCCCCTCTTAGTATTGACCAAGTTTCCAACAATTGGTATCAGAGAAGGTGCCTTCTACATAGTCTAACAAGTGGAAGGTAGATTTTGAATCAATGGAGTAGCAAGAGGTAATGTATTCCAACAAAGCACCTTTGTTCAAAGGGAATTATTATGCATTATGGAGTGTGAAAATGAAAATTTATCTCATGGCCCCTGGATGTGATGCTTGGAAAGATGTTAAAAGTGATTTTATTGCACCATCTACCCCACCTATTGATATTGTTGCAAAGAAGTCATGCAATGAAAATTCAAGAGCAATCAATTCTATTCTAGGAGGATTAACCAATTTTATATTTGTAAAGGTAATGCACTGTAAGTTAGAAAAAGAGATTTGGGATAAACTGAAGATCATATATGAAGGAGAAAACAAAGTCAAGGAAGCCAAACTGCAAACCTATAGAACTCAGTTTGAAAATTTTAAAATGAAGGAGGAAGAAAACATAGTTGAATATCTTCAAAGAGTTGATGAAATTGTCAATTCAATCATAACATTAGGAGAAGAACTCAAAGAAAAAATAGTTGTCAAAAATATCTTGAGATCATTACCTATGAGGTATGATGCTAAAAATTATACGCTTGAAGACAGACCAGATATTGATAAGCTCAAAGTGGATGAACTACCTAGGATCCTCACAACATATGAGATGAAAACAGGACAAGAAAAACTAGAAAAAGGAGAAACATCCTTCAAGGCATCAAAATCAAGGAAGAAGAAAGAGCATGTACTTAATGAATATTTATTAGATATATTTGATGAAGAAGTATATAACTTTATGAAGAAACTCAAGAAAGGGACTAGTAAATACAAGGGGAAGTTTCCTCGGATATGCTTCAACCGTGGAAAAGTTGGACACTTTGCAAACAAAAGTCCATATCGCAAGCAGGAGGATAGCGATGATGAAGAAATTTAGAATCATAAAGAACATAAGAAGGATAAGATAAAGAACAACAATAAATACTACAAACAAAATAAAAATCTCTACACCAAAGAGGACAACATCTCTTCTGAAGAAAGTGAATATGAAGATTTAGAGCTTCTATTTATGGGAGTGATCACTCAAAATAATGAAGAATAAAAATTTGAATTTGAAGGAGTAGTAGAACTAGAATCATAACTGATTAGTTCTCTGGAGGAACTAAGAAAATATAAAAAGAAGGAAAATCTATTGAGGGAACAACTTCAAGAGTTTGAATAATCACACCAATCAAGAGAAATAGATGCATCAAGAACCCCCAAAGAATTAGAGCATATCATTAGTGATTTGAAGTCCCAACTCCTAGAAGCTAAAAGAATTGAAGAAGTCATTTTAAAACAACTCAATGATAGAGAACAAGTATGTCAGAATCTAGAAGATGAGATTGAGCTGCTAAAAGGTGAACTTGAGAAAGAAAACAAGGGATCAAAATTTGAAAATAGTTCAAAGATCTTGGATGAAATTCTTAGTAGTCATAGGTCACCAAACAACAAGACTGGTTTGGGATACACCCAAGGATCAACTTCTACATTAGAATTATTTTTCAAGAGACCAATCAATTATGAATATGCTCTTAAAAAACCCTTAATAAGAGAATATAATAAGGCAAGGATAAAGCCATTGGAGACCATCCCAAATAAACAAAAATCAACACCCCCTATTAAAGAAAAATATGACAAGAAGAATACAATCACCAAAATAAATCCCTCTAAAAAATATCAGTATATGTTCCTTGGATATTTCTATTCCTACAATAATTTTGGACACAAAGCAGTACATTCTAAAGCCTATAGAAGGCACAATCCAAAAAATGTCCAAAGAAGTCATAAGTTCAATACAAAGAAAAGAAACTACAATCCGTTCCCTCCTTTACAAAATCTCAATGTTGAATGCCAAAGATGAAACAACTATGCACATAAATCCAGTGAATGTATATTACCAATGCAATCCTTGAAGATAGGAATCCCTGACTAACAGAATAAGAATATATGGAGAATAAAATATGAAGTACAAAGAAAGAAAGATGATGAATATATTGCACCTGAAATTGATGAAGTTAATAATAGGAGAATGGTGGGTAAAGATTCGAATAAGGAATATAAAAATCAAATTTTTTCATATAAAGTGAATCAATGTCAAGAAAGGAGAGTTCCTAAAGAATAATATAACACAATCGTAGTTCTTGATGATGTCCTGCAAATCAATAGTCCATTTGCCAATGAAAGAAAAATGAAATTTTTTTATTATAAAGAAGAAGATGAAGAAGTTTTTGTTACATAAAATAGTGATGATGATGATGAATATTCAATAGTATAGCAACCATCATGGTTAGAAGAGGACTATATTTTAAAGTATCATGAAAAAACTAAAACATGTCTCAAGTATCTAAGGAAACATTACATTGAAAGATACTATGACCAATTTAATAGTGTTTCTAAGAAGGTAGAAGTTGAAGTTGGTTACTACATAATCAAATGACTATGATAAACACATTAAATGTGACATATGATGAGAAAGGTCCAGTTTCCCTTGAAAGGTTTTTTGAATGTCTAGGATTAGTAATAAAAAATGGAGAATTGTTGACAGGGGGAGAGATAAATTGTAAAACAAAGTCCAAAACAAATGGCACAAAAACAAGGGAAGCATCACCTCATAGGGAGAATCATCTCATGACGAGAAGAGGGATATTCCATTTGTCATTGTTGTCAAAGGGGGAGAGATAAAGAGTAAAAGAAAGTCATCTCAAAGAACTCAAAATAAAAGATACATTCACAAGGGGAGTAAGATTGTTTTTACTAGGTTTCCATCAATAACAAAGGGGAGATTGTTGAAAATTTGGTTGTCATTGATGTCAAACTTGATAGATAGGTGAAGTATCATTTATTTATAGGTTTTAGAAGCATTTTAAATATTTGACATATTGTTATGAAGGTGACTTGAATGTTAAGCATTGTCAATGTTGGACATAATGTTATGAAGGTGACTTGAATGTCAAACATTGCCAATATTGGACATAATGTTATGAAGGTCGAATTAAAAGAAATCAGAGGTCAAAATAAAAGGTAGAAATCAAAAAGGTCAAAGTCAAATAAGTAGAAGAAGTCGAAATTGAAGAAGTCGAAAATCGAAGACCAAAGTCGAATCTTTAGTGACTAGCAGCTGAGAGGGAACTGATTCTACCATCTACCTTCAAGTAAAATTTTTACATGTTGATTTTAATAGTCACCAACAACGGAGATATGTGGAGGTCAATTTAAGACATTCATGAAAAGGTAAAAATGTACTGAAGTCGATCTGGCATCTGACGACAAAAGTAAAATCTTCACAAGTTTCTTTCAAAGAACCGTCTTTATTGGCCACTTCAAACACTTTATGGGGAATCATTCCACGTGTTGAATAATTGGGAATTTTATGCACAAAACCCATGTCGTATAATTTTACAATTCGTTTCCATCACTCCTAATCGTCATACGAAATAAATGTCTAATTTTGTGTACGAAAATCAATTAATAAAATCACCATTTGTGTTAATTAAATGAAGGGGTGCAATGCTTCATTACTAAAAGATACAATTGTTCAACCTTGTACCTTTTGCAAAGTATATAAGAAGACAAACAAGGTGAAAGGAAATCATCTCTGTGGGTTAACATAGAAAATCTAAAGGCATATCATAGTCCAAGGAAGAAAGGCAAGATACTTATGTGACGAGGGTGGAAGGGTGGAGCAAGGCATGACTAATGTCCTTTATTGATTAAAGTTTGAAGACATGGAGTTGGTGATTTCTAGGGTTGGTTCCCTAAAACAAGGGAGTAGGTGCTTCCTAGGGTTGGTTCCCTAGAAAAAGGGAGTTGGTTCTTCCTAGGGTTGGATCCCTAAACAAGGAATTTGGTACTTCCTAGGGTAGAAGCCCTGAACAAGGAGATTGGTGTCTCCCAATCATTATTGTAACTTGTATAATTGTATTGATTTTATATTCAAGTTTACTATTGTTGATCAATTGTTGTTAAAAAGTTAAAATTATTAAAAGTTTAAATAATTAACCAATACTTATTCACCCCCCCTCCCCCCTTAGTATTGACCAAGTTTCCAACAACATATACATTTTTATGTCAATATTTGTGCAAGGGTTGGGCGAGGGGAGATTGGAGAGGCTGCATCATCATCCATGGTTTGTAAGTATTCTCTTTGGGTTCTCATTTGAATATACTTGGCCTATTTCCTTAGAGTTTGTGTATTCTTGCATGTGCTTGTTTACTATTCCTTCAATATTTGTAGATGAATTTGCTTTACCTAATCCACTAGAGTAGGATATATTTGTTTATATTTGTTTCCGTGCAGGTATCAAGTTGCACCAAGGATTTTGGAGATCAGTTTGATATTGGAAGCACCGAGGAAAAATTTCGAAACAAGGTGCATCACACTCCTTCTCCCTCTCTTTTTGATTGGTTAAACTGAATTTAGATGAATGTTAGTGTCCACCTATAGTGTTTCTGTCTTGGTATAGGGGTCTATAATCCAAGGGAGTTTTCACCAATCTGTAATAGAAACATATTTTAACACATGTCAACCCCGGTTACTTAAAAATATGGGGATATCCATGTTTTGTATTTTATAGAACATTCTAGAAGGTCCAAACATGATCATTAATTGAGGGTCAAGGAAGTCAATTCCCTAACCCTAGACAAGTATCGGGCTATGTTAAATACCAAGCCACTAGGAGGAGAAGGGGTTCCATTCTTTTTCACTATTTCTTGTTCCATAGATGAGAAAAACATTTGAGAATTTTATTCTATGAGAATCACAGAGGAGTATAGATTATGTAGTAGCCATATAGGCCACAATGTCAAAGGAAACTCCATAGAGTGTGCCTCTTTCTTTGTACTTTCATTTGAAGAAAAGAGACCAAAGAAGCCTCACCTTCTAGCTATGTTTTCTCATGTATTGGGTTTCCCAGGTCATATCTTGTATTTATTTTTGGATGGTGTGTGAGTATTTATTTATGTCCTCTATTTTTAACATTTCAACTATTTCATACATTTAAGAAGAAAAAAAGCAGTAATTGAAGAATCTTGTATCTAAAGGAAACTAACATTCACCGTAAATATTTTAGTAATTTTATTAGATCTATTGTCACAAATGGTCCAGTGAAATATCCATGGTAGTTTATAGATCATCACTAGTCAATAGCCTATTGCATTCATTATGACTAGGTTGGTTCCAAACACTTGGAACATAGATGCATGTTTTTTAGCCACTTGGTCTCTCCAAATGAGCTTACTTTTAAATCTTCTTTGTGCTTGTTAAACCATGAAAAAGAAACCTAATGAGTATACTTTTACCTGTTTTTCATACTCATAAAAACTGAATAAAAAGGACACTATCAAGCACACTTTTATCTCTTTTGTGCTCATATAAATATGAAGGAGACACTAAAAAAAAATCAAAAGAGTGAAGGTGCTTTTACCATAATCTGTATTAACAAAAAATGGCAGCCATAAGTCATGTCGCCCTTGCGCATAGCACCTGTTTATGTCATGCTCTTACAGTTGGGTTATAGCTTTCCTAGGAGCCATACCATTAGTATGTCATATACTCCTATGATTGGTTACTCTTCCAATAGTCACAGAGATTGTTTCCAATGCCTCCTACATTGTCGTGTTGTGTCATTGATGATTTTGAGTTTATGTTGCCAAGTCATCATTGTGTTGTGTTATATTCTAAAGGGAAGTTAAGACTAACTTGGTCATTTGTTGTCTTGTTGAAAATCTAAGTTGGTCATCATTGTGTTAGTTGCACTTGGCAATTCTATATTTTCACATCATCTCTTGATGCATTTTTTGTGTCGATTTATGGGGGATATATTAAGGCCCTCCTTCAATGGATCTCTTCCTATCAACTTCAACACATCATCTAGGAAATGGATCTAGAAACTAGCTAGTACCTTAGTGTAACATCCCCCAACCACCCTCATTGGGGACAACACCACTACTTCAAAAGCCAAACTTCTCTAATACCAATATGTAATGTCCCCGACCACCCACAGGCCAGACCATGCTACCTCAGACACACAGGGTCTCAAGTTCTGTTATGGATAATAAAAATTGTCCATTCCTAGACATAGACATTTTGGGCTATGGAAAATAGAGCGCTTTGTAGAATAAATCACATATAAAATTAACAAAAATAAACAAAGATAACATAAAACATACATGCAACGAAACAAATGATATTATTATAATAATCACAAAAATTCACTAAAATACATTATTTAACCATCAAGCACAAAATTATACTTATCTCTTAATTATAGTGCACAGACTGCATGTAGATCTTACACACAATTCCCATCCTTAGACCACATTTCTCATCACTCTCAGTAGTGGGTCACCCACGATCTAGGACTAGACTCCATCAGAAAATGAATTCCTAGGCTAGGCAAGGACAATAGGAAGTTGCACCAGTCTACGAGACGGATTTCCTCCAAGGATCCACTTATGCCCATTCCTCATAGACTCTCATTCCCCACATTCTTGTCCCACCCCAGGAGTATACACCTTCATTTTCACACAGTCCATCTGTTACTCCACCTCCCTTCTATGGTTTCAACAATAGGGTAAACAAGAATTCTCAGATCTCTTTAGCTGCTACTGGACTCCCTCAAGGAGAGCTCACTTCCCCAACAACTCTCTCACTTGAAGATAGTTTCTCACATGCATGGCAACCCATTTCTTCAACCATGGGCCTAACAACCCACCTCTTCAAGCCACAACATAAAATCAGGTAAGGCAAGGGGAACACTGAACAAATTACAGAGCTTCACAATGGCGGAAATGGCTCTGGCTGCGTGCTTGTTTAGTGCATGCGTGAAATGCACAAGGGATGGAAAGAATCCTGAGGATGAATTCGTGGGGAAATTGGCCATATGAAACATAGGAAACCCACAGGGTACACTCTCAACAAGTTATCAATCCGGGCTCATTACAGAGGTTCAGGATGGTCGAGGGTTCAACAATGGTGTTTCAGGTTTTACTGCTTCCTGCTAGCTATGTGTGTGAGTGGAAGAAATGGAAAAAATATTCCCGAAATAGTCAAAATACCCACATATATTTTCATGTGCCTAATATGACACATAACGCTCATGAAGCACGTTCCTCTCCATTTGTAAGTTGTTCCCCTTCCCCAAAGGAACTTAGGATAAATTCATATCCTCCTTACAACATTTATAATAATATTATATATTATTCTCTGAGTTTTAAGCTCTTAAGCTTAGCACTTTTTCCAGCCTCTCAGCCCCCTCCCTTACCTAGCCTAGTGGAGCTTAGTCCCCCATACTCTTTTATCGTGGTCGGTATACACACAGTGATGCTTTTATATTAATGAGTTGAATATTTACATATACAAAACATGCTCCTAGCCTTATCATCCCAGGCTCCTCCTAGATTATCATTACTTAACTCACCAGCCTATGAAACATGTTTACAATTCATGATTAAAATTAGGCTCTTGTCCTTGGGGTATTACAATCCCCTCCCCTTATTTTTGCACTGTCCTTAGTGCAATTCTTTTACACCATATCAACAATATTTTCAAAATCTTCAAAAAGATGCGGCTATTCTTCCCGCATTGCATCCTCATGCTCCCAAGTAGCGTCCTTAGGATCGTATCAGGTCCACTAGACCTTTACAATCCCTATGGATCTATTCCAAATTTGTTTTATTTTCCGGTCCAGAATGTATACCAAATACACTTGGATAACACCTTCTTGCTCCACCCGAATCACATTCCAATCGATTGCATGATTATCATCAGATATATATTTCTTGAGCAATGATACATGGAATACCTTATGAATAGACATAGATGCAAGAAATGCAATCATATAAGCTATTGGACCAATCCTCTCTAGGATTTCAAATAGTCCACAATATCTAGCTACCAACTTGGAACAGTTTCCCAACTTTAGTGAACTTATCTTGGCCTTAACCTTCAAGAATACATGATCGCCCACTTTAAACTCCCTGTGACTTCTACCCTTGTAAACATATCTTTTCTACCTGTCTTGGGAAACCTTTAAATTATGTTTAATCTTCAAGATTTTCTCTTCCATTTCTCTAATCAATTCTGGCACAATCATTGCCCTATCAGCTAGATTGTCCCAACTTACAGGAGTGTTTCACTTTCTTCCATAAAGTTCTTCAAATGGGCTCATCTTTAGAGATGCTTGGTACCCATTATTGTAAGCAAACTCTACCAAGTGTATATAGTCTTCTGTCACATTCTTGGGTGATGGACATCCTCTAATGGCCTCATTCTTTTCAGGATCCACTTCTATCCCTTCTTTGGATATAATATGCCCCAAATAATGAATTTGGTTCTAATAAAATGAGCACTTGCTCAATTTGGCATACAACTGGCGTTCTCTTAACACTTGCAACACCATACTCAAGTGATGCTCATGTTCTTATTCTATTTTGGAATATACAAGGATGTCATCCAAAAATACAATGAAAAACTGATCTAAGTACTCTCGGAAAACACCATTCATCAAACACATGAAAACAACATGCACATTTGATAACCCAAATGGCACCTCTATAAACTCATAGTGCCCATACCTTGTTCTGAAGTCATTCTTGCTGATGTCTTCATCTTTAATCCTTACTTGATGGTATCCTGACCTGAGATAAATCTTTGAAAATATCCTTGCATTCTTCAACTGGTCAAAGAGATCATCAATTCTTGGAAAATGATACTTGTTCTTCACAATGATTTTATTTAACTGCTTGAAATCAATACACAATCTCAAGGTCCCATCTTTCTTCTTCAAAAATAACACTGGGGCATCCCAAGGTGAAACACTTGGGTGTATGTGTCCCTTCTTCAATAGATCTTCAAGATGCATTTGCAACTCCTTCAGCTCTGGAGTACTCATTCTATAGGGAGTCTTTGACACTGGAGTTGCTCCATGCATTAAATTTATAGATAAATTAATATCTCTCTTTGGGGGTAGTCCTGGTATCTCGTTAAACACATCCTCAAACTCTTTTAGGATTGTTTGATCTTCTAGATCTGGAACCCTATCCTTAGGTGTTTCCTCCATATGATTTGCAACCACTTGGAAACTGTTGGTTTTCTTTTTATCGACTCCCTTCTCAGGTTATCCGAGTTATTGACCCAGGGTTCATGTCATTCGAGATTCCAACAAAGCCTCTAACTATCATACCTCCTGGTAAACCAGAAGGTAACGTAGTGCCCGTAGGGTACTGCACAATCTCACTGGAGATAGCTATAGATGGTTGACTGTAGGAATCAGGTGTTTATAGTCTAGGACAGAGTAGGGGATAAAGGGTTTATTGATTAAGGTCCTATTCTATGAACTGTTACTATAATCTACTTCCTCCTAAAAATCACATGCATATAATTCAAAATATAAACATATTCTACTAATGCATTTGGTTATTCATCAATTATAATCACCTATTGCTGAAAGAAGTTAAAGATATACAGACATTCAACACATTACATAAATATTACCGTGGTTCAACCCTCCTAGGCTACGTCCACAAAGATATGGCTCTTGACTCTTTTATTATGGAATTTCTTGATTTCCTTGCGTCGCACACTTATAGTTATCCACGAAAGTGGGTGAGATCTCTGTGAGACGAACTAGTTCGCACCAGGCTCTATAGCCTGCGGTCTAATCCTCAGATCTACCTTCCCTCCTATCTTTTCTTTCTCAATAGCTTACAAAACTCGGTTCATACAACTAAAAAACCCTTCACGTATCACCGACAACAATACTCGGAAAAATCACAATCCTCCTAAAAACTAACATAAAATCAATAACAAAAACAAACACACAACAAAAAAACCACATCCCCCTATATGATACTTTTGTATCTATATTTATACATTTCAGGCCCTTCAGCCACTTACAGAATATTACCAAAACCCTAACCCTTATTATGCTTGGTTTTTCTCCCATGCACGTGTTGTTCTTCCTCCAGATGTCGCTTTCCTCTATGCACACTTTCTTGCATTCGCTCATGCTGATCTTTTGCCAGTTGTCACTTCAGTTTCCTACACACTTTATTTCCCATGATTGTCCTTCTTTCCATTTCGTATTAGTGCTAACAGGGACCAACAATGACATGTGACTCATCCCAGGTCACCTAATTGTGTTATGCTTCCTCGATCTCCCTAGTGATCATCTGGAACTATTCTTGCAATTCTTCTGCTTTTGTTAGTGCCTATGCGGTTTTCTCTTTGATAATATCAACTGTTTACGCTGCTACTTATTTGCTTATCAATCCTGCGCATTCTAGCTGAGTCCGTGCTGACTGTGTTCTGGCTTCTTCTACCTACTCCAGTACTGCTGCTATCTGTTCCTGCAACAGTTCTATTTGAGCCCGAGGCTCCTGTTTCTGTGTTTGCACAGTGAGAAGTTTTGCCTGTAACTTCTTTAACTCTTATGTCCCCTTGACCCGTTCTAGAATTGGGATAGTTTTTTGTTGGTGCTTGAATTCTTGGATCTTTGCATTGATCCTTTCCTCCTCCTTGTCCCATTGTTGGACCTGTGGATCCTCTTCTAGCTTTGTCCAGAGTTGTGCTGCTTTATGCAGCAAGTCGGCTGCTGTGCTGACCTATTTTTCCAGCAACTGTAGTTGCACTGTTGCTTCCTGCTTCCTCTGATCCTTTACTGCTGGTGGAGTTGTTGGTCTAATCTGTCCATGGAGAGTCTTGATCTCCTTATGATATTGATCAATTTCCTGTGCAATCTGATCGATCTTTTCTACCACTGGGAGTTCACTTCCTTGCATAGTAGTTGGAAGTTTCCCGAAAATATCTTCCACTCTGCGTTCCAACTCAGTTCTGCGTTCCTTCTCCTGCTGCATTTCCAATTTTTCCTGTGCACATGCTGTTTCCAGTGATTCCTGCTTCTTTATTGCTTGTTGTAGCTTGACCAAGTTTTTATGTGCCTGAGACTGTGTCTCATGCTCGACGCTAACCTACAATTGGTATAAGGCCTTTGCTAACATCCATTTTAGGACCAATTGGATCTAATCCAAGTCCTTCAGTGGTTTCTGTCCCACAATATCATCCATTCGTAGCATGTTCGACTTTATGTAAAGCATGGAATGTGATTTCAGAAGAACTAAGTTGCATTCTCCTACCTCCATTCTTTTTTTGGTCCATGCGCTCGATGGTTATATGCCTCTGCTGCTACTTGTAATCTGGGATTCTCTGAATTTCTTCAGAAGTTGCCCCATTTCTACCAGCTCCTTTGCAGTTTATCCCTGTGGTGCATTGCATGGTCAAAGTCCTCTGCGAGGCAATCCTGGACCATTCTGAAAATCATCTCGCCATTGTCCTCTGTGATTTTGTATTCTGGTGGTGGTCATTGTGCCTTTGATTTATTGCACGCACTTGTTCCTGTACTGTTGGTCTCTTAGTTCCCCCTGGTTTCTATGTGATGGGGATCATCATGGTTTCCTATGCTCCCTCAGCTGGGTTTTGCTATTCATTGGTCGACTGAGTGGTTTTTGTTCTCCCCTTCAGGGTCCCTAGCTGTTATGAGCCGCCCTTTGTCTGAGTTGAATTGATTTGGCCTGTTCTTGGTTTCTTGGTTATTGGGACTCGTGGAGGTTGTTTTTCCTCCTACGGAGCCCCTCCTTCTATTGTTTGTCCCGATACTATTCTAGTTATAGTTGGGATTTTCCGTTCATCTGGCCACTCATGGATGATCATGTCAATTTCTCCCTCGGTTACACAGTAGTGCATTTGTAGCCACTATTTAGGTGGGTCCTGTCTTGGCTGTATCCACATGGCTTGTTGCCTAACCCAGAAATTGGCAATGCCCCTGAATCGCCCGACAGCCTTTGGTGTTATCCTCCATGCTCGGTTGATTTCTTCCTGCATTTATCGTAGGTAAGCTTTGAATATAATTCCATTTTCCTTCTTATGCTTGGTCAGTGGCGTGGCTTTCAGGATGCAATATCTCACTCCTCTTGGCTGTGGTGTGGTATAGAAGGTGACGTGGTCCAGTTCTTTCCATCCTATGAAAGCGATGAGAGTAATTAGCCATGAATCATGCAATTT
>ML784846.1:161785-183731 GCA_009831015.1 Picea engelmannii
TTGTATAGCTTCAGGCAACTCCCTTTGATCATTACTCTAAGGTCTGCACCTGCTAGATATTTCAACTGTACAACTCCTCTATCCGTGACAACTTTTACCTCGTATGGTCCTAGCCAATGCATCCTCAGCTTCCCTGGGTGCTGGAGCGCTTTACTGTTGTAGAGAAATACTAGATCTCCTTCCTTGAACATCTTTCTCTTGATGTGGCGGTCGTGCCACGCTTTGTCTCTCGCTTTCTGTACTTGTTGGTGGAATCCTGCCAAGATTCAGTTTTCCTCCATTGACATTAATTGATCCAGTTGTTCTTGGACTGCACCTCGTTCTGTCACTTGTGTGATAGTTGCTACACATAGACTAGGTATTAGAAATTCTAACGACACTACTTCTTCTTGACCATAGACTAGTTTGAATGGCGTTTGCCTTGTCAACTTTTTTCATGTGGTTCTATACGCCCATAGTACTGCTGGTACCTTGAGATCCCAATCGTCCCTATTGACGTTGCATATCTTCGTCAGGGCTTTCTCTAGAATTTTGTTGAAGGCTTCTACTGTGCCATTAGCTTGTGGGTGATATGGTGTGATTTTTTTGTGATGAACTTCGAACTCTTTGAACATCACTCAGATGGGGTTGTTGATGAAGTGTGTTCCTTGATCGCTCATCAAAATTCTTGGGCACCCAAATCTAGTAATTACCTATTCGAAAATAAAGTGGGCAGTTGTTTCTGCGCTGTAATCTTTTACTGGTGTGACTTCCTCCCATCTTGTTAAATATTCGGTCGCGGTGATAATATATATCACCCTTGTTCTCTTGGCGGGTGGGTTAATGGGTCCCACAAATTCTATTGCCCATTTGTCGAATGCCTGAAGTGTCACTTGTGGTCGTAGTGGCATCTTGTCCCTTCTGTTGGGTTTGCTGACCCATTGATAGACCTCACATTGCTGACAATATTCTTTCTAGTCTCTATGTATCGTTGGCCACCATATTCTTGCACGTAGTACCATCTGCGCGGTAGATTTTCCTACATAGTACCCTCCTATTATTCCTTCATGGGCTTCTGCTAAAATTCTCAATCGTTTGCGGTCTAGTACGTATCTTCGTAAGATGCTATCTGCACCTATTTTGTATATATGCCTTGCGATCAGTTGATAATCGGCTGCGCAGACTACCAGGTTCTTCTTCTACGTAGTGGTATATCCTTGCAGCACAGTACCTGTGCTCAAGTACTGGATGATCTCTACAAAGTAATCATCAACAATCTGTACTGAGAAGAGTTGTGCATCTGGAAAGTTGTCTTCCGAATTCATTGGTTCCTCTCCATTTGTGACCCTCGATAGGTGGTCAGGCCCTGTATTTAGTTTCCCTGTTTTGACTATTACCTCGAAGTAAAATTCTTGAAATAGTAGTAACCATCGATAGATTCTCGCCCCCAACACTAGCTTGTTAACTAGGTACTTCAGGGCTGAGTGATCTATGAACATATTAAAGTGTTTTCCCAAAAGGTAATGTTTGTATTTCTATAGTACGTAAACCATAGCTAAGCCTTCTCTTTCCATCATGTTATAATTCTGTTCCGAGTCTAATAATTTACTTCTTGCGAACGCTATCGGGTGATCCAAGTCTCTTTCTCCTGGTTGCGCTAAAATAGCTCCAAGTGCTATTGCTGATGCATCTACATATACAAGGAATGTCTTTTCCTAGTCTGGAAATACCAATATTGGTGCAGTGACCATCTTTTCCTTCAGGGTATCCAGACTGTGTTGGCACTCGTCGTTCCATTGATACTTGGTATCCTTCCTTAACAATTTTTCCATAGGCGATGTAATCTGTACGTAGCCTTTGATGAATTTCCTGTAATATCCCGTATGTCCTAACGTTTCTCTTAGTTGGCAGACTATTTTCTGTGCTGGTAGGTTAACAATGATTGTGATTTTGGCCGGATCCACTAGTAAACCTTGTTTGCATACTATGTGTCCTAGTAGTATCCAAAATGGCATTCCAAATATGCATTTCATGATATTCAGTGATAAATGGCACTATCTACATCGTTCTAACATCAGGTGTAAAACTTCCACATGTTTTTTTAACAGGCTATAAACCATCCAAGCATCCAGGTATACTTCGAGAAATTGGTGGATTAATTCCTTAAATGCTGCGATGACCACTCTAGAGAATATCACAGGTGCATTCTTCAATCTGAATGGTATGACTGTGTACTGATAAGATCCCCATTCTGTCACAAATGTGGTCTTGTGTCTATCCTCTTGTGCTATCTTAATATGATGATATCCCAAGAATCCATTGGTGAATGAATAGGCTTCATGTCCTCCTATGTTCTCGAGTACTTCATCCGTGAATGGTGTGGGGAATGGGTCATGTAAGAATGAATCATTCAACTTCCTCAAGTCAACACATATCCTGATCCCTCTTCCTTGTTTCTTGTCTTGTATTACCATCGAGCTTATCCATTCTGATTCTTTTCCTAGTTCGATGATGCTGGCCTCGAGCATCCTGTCGATCTCGTCTTTAAATTTCTGTTTGTAGATGAGTTCAGTCTATATGGTCATTTTTTAATGGGTCTTGCATCAGGTCTGAGTGGTATCTTCATTTCTCTTAATTCTTCGACTATTCCTTTCATCTCTGTAAATTTCATGGGAAAAAGGTCGATGTATTTCCGCAACAATTCCGTGATGCTTTCTAGTGTCTGTTTTTCCCAATAATCTCCAATGCTGGCCATTTTGGGCTGATCGACGGTCCCTATGTTAACCTTCTTGATATTGATTGGCGCAAATATGACCTCTGATTCTAAGTTAGTCCTTCCACATTTCTCTCACCTTCGACTTCTTCGATATGAATATCGTGCGAATCATCTTCATCCAATGCTTCTTCCTGTACATGGTATCATGGCAACAATTCCTTGATTGTCTTCTTATTCTGCTACAGTACCTCTGTGATAACTTCCACTTCTGATTCTGTAATGAATATGACATCTCTGATCCGTTTCAGGGTTGTGTCTATGTTGGGGTTCTCATGCGCGAATGAGAAAGTGAATGTAAAGTTCTGTTGGAGTGGCGCCCATGTCTTGGTTCCTTTTCGCAATTCTTGGTCTATATACAATTTCGCTGGTATGCCTTCTAAAGTATGAATGAAGTGGTGAGACCATTCTTCTAGTGGCATCATTTTCCATAGTGTTTTACATGCCTCCAAGTGTTCTACTGGTATTCCTAGTCCATCATACTTTTGTCAGTTGTTCCATATCTGTTCTGCACAGAACCTTATGCGTAGTAATCATTTGCATTGGTACCATTCTGTGATAGTCTCTTTGTGCGCACCCCACCATCTTGCAAGTGTAACCTTTAGTGATAAATCTAGTGCTAATAGTCTCTCATTCTCTAATACTTCATCTTCGTATTGTGTCAAGAAAGTTTCCAAATCATTTAGCCCATGAAAAATGGGTGGTTCTTTGATTTGTGTGCCAAGCCATCTTACTGCACGGTCTATTCTTGCACACCTTCTTGTGGATATTTCGTGTAGTCTTTGCTGCCAATTTTCTAACCTAGTGTCTGAGTCTGTTGTGCATGAATTAATGCTCTTCCAACTGAGTACCCCATATTTTTGTTCATCCATGCATCACACGCAGTTGTTCTATACAACTGGTTGATTTCGTCCAGATCCAGACAAGTGGGTTTGACGAACCTCTCACCTTTTGATGGGTCGAGTGGGGCTATAACCCTATAGTCTCCCGACTCAAATGTCATTTTTCTGGTCTTCAAGTTAATTATGGCCTGGTTGTCGAATGCCCAATCCAGACCAAGTAGCGCTAGGTAAGGTGTTCTACCGTCTACTATTTTGATGACTTCAAAGTCTTCCTTAGTGCACACACCATCCATATCTACAATTACTATTTTCAGTCTACCTATTGGTAGAACTCTATGTTGATTTTCTAGCTTTAATTGAATAGTTGAGTATCCCAGTGTAGGTTCTCCCATGCATTTCCATGTGGTTTTTGGTAGTACATTCACCTCGTATCCTAGATCTAGTATAATATCTCCCATGTTGAAATACCCAATGTTAGAATTGATTCTAAATTCTCTACTTGTTCTTCTTCTTGTGTGTAGGTGGTTGACAGTTTTCAGTTTTGGCTTCTGTTCTGTCTCACTGCTACGTTTCTCTAGGATGTTTTGCAATACTTTGATAGATGAGGGATCACCTAACATTTTGATGCATGATTACAAAAAGTCTTTGAGAGTACTTACTTGTTCCCTAGGTTGTCTTCTGTTGGTATGGTCTAGTGATGGCGGCATGTCATATTCTAGAGCTTCCTTGTTTTGCTGTGAAGTCAACGCTATGTCCTCCTTTTGGAATTCTTGTTGGGATTCTATAATGATCTCCTTTTCCTTTTGCGCGTCAAACTGCTTCTTGGGGTCATGGTTCTTATTTACCGATTGGTTTTGCACTGGGTCCTAACGAACTGCATCATTTCCTATTTTCGTTCCTCCTTGAGTGACTATGTTGATGTTCCGTCCGTCATCCCTTTCTTTGGATGAAATCCACTGGACACTTTGGTTATTTTGGTTCCTTTTTTCCTGGATATTATGAGTAGTGTCGGACATTCCTTTGTATTGTGGTCTGAATCATTACAATACATATAGGTCGCTGGTGGTAGTGGGAATTCCAGTTCATAATGTATTGGTTGCTGGAAATTGTGACATGTGACTGGTCCTCTCCCACGTCCGAAACGTCCTCTGGTTCATCCTAATCCTCTATAGGCTATGCAATCACCTCGTGGCGCATTATATTGTGTTCCCTGATTATACTGCACGGTATTATACTGGGGTTGTGCTGGGTTATACTGCGGCTATGCATTATTATAGGGTTGCTACGCAGTATTATACTGCTTCTGCGTATTTTTGTATGGTGCTGGGGATTGAGTGAACTATGGTGTTGCTTACCCAGTCATCATTTCTGCCTGTACCCTATAGGGATCTGAGGTTCTTTCCCACATCATCTCCATAGTTCTGCAATCTTTGTCTCCATGGACGACTTGCAAAAAGTGCAATATGAGTTCATTGAGACTGTTTGATATTTCTACATCATCGTGCAATGGGTAGGGTCATGACCTAGTTTCTTGCATATTTCACACCATAATCCCCCGTGTGGTAGCGGGTTTGGCATCCCTGTTTCCATATACTGCGCAAATGTCAAACATTCATTTTTGTGGTGTCCTTCTATCCTCCATGTGGTACACCAAATGACTTCTCATTTGTCCTTGTTCTTATCCTGGTTCAGCTGAAATGTTAAGTTCTTCATATCCTATTTCAGTTCTTTGATAGTCAGGTCCCTCTGCTGATACTGATTCTCTTCCAATTGCAGGGATGCCTGCAAAGCCTCTGCTTGTGTCTGAAACTTCTGTTTTCGTAGTGGGTATTTTAAGTGTGGGAGAAGTGAGTTTATAAACAGGTACCGATGTTTCATCTCGATCATAAGGTATTTTAACTTCCCTTTTAGTCACTTGAAACTTTGATCAATCTCCCATACCAATTCTCCTAGTTTCTATCTTATTTCAATCATCTTGTTCATATACTGATCCTTTGAGATCGTCTTATGGAACTCATTGATTAATAGTTTCTTAATGTCATCTATTTTCCTTGTCATCCATGGAGAACTATTCACATCTAGACTCATGTACCAATCTAGTGCACGATCTCTTGGCATGAACGCTAACTACGCGAGTTTGGTGTTGTCATCAGTGATCTACTTTGCTTCCCAGATCTTGGTGCAAATGAATAGATTCTTCTCAGGGTCTTCTGTTGCTTCTCCTCGAAACTCTGGTAATCTGATAATAGGGTCATGTCCTTCCATTATGAGTACTGAACTACTGCCTCCTCCACGCGGTGTGGATACTTGACTAATATTACCTGAACTAGCTCCTCCAATTGTCGCTCCTTGTGTATATGTACTTCCTGTTGTCGGACTTCCTCCGAACTTTGGTTTCCTAAATGGTGGTGTTCTCTGTGGTGTATTAGTCAAACATGGGTTTATGGATTCCACACTGACATTAACCTAAAAGGGCTGGTTGTGTTCTCCTCCCGTTCTTGGGCCTTTGGTTTTCCTCTCATAGGTGGCATGCAGGATTTCCTCAATCTGTTCCACAGCCCGAAGATCCTCTACCTCCTCCTCATCACTCGCCAAGCCCTCCCTTTCGGCTATGAATATCTTCTTGGTGTTTATCTTATATTGGTAGGGTGCTCCGCTACGCGTCATTCCCGATGACGCCAAGATCCACTTGAGGTGGTCGTCATACATCTAGATCAGGTCCAAGGGTTCCTCTTCCTTCTTCTCTTTAACCTTCCCTCCTTCCATTCCTCCTTTCTTTGTCAGTGCTTCATCCCTTCCCCCATGCACGCAGGTAAGTCTAACTGTCTGATTCCATTGTCATTACACCTTTGTTACAAAGAAGTATCTTGATATAAGTATACAGAGATTGAATATATCTTCCTCTGGGTCCTCGTAGAAATTCTTTCTCGGCTGCGCTGTATGACTTTGCTGTGTCTACCGCAAACTCTGTGGTGAATCCTGCCACAATACTGTCAAGCCAAAAGGCTATTATGTAGGTGAATTTGTTGTTCACCTGTTGCAACTGTTGAATCTGTACTAGGGTCCAATCTAGCTGTCCAATCCGGTTCGTCAGGTGATTATCCGTTAATCTTAAGATCCACACCTGTAGAAGATGCGGAAAATCACAAAAAAATATTTCATGTAAATCCATAAACACGTATTTATCCAAGTATCTACGTGGTGTGATTCTAGGGTTTCTATTGTCTTCGTGTGAAAGTTATAGCTCTTTAGTTCTCAACCAACCCTTGATTTCTTCTCTTGTGGGGTTCGATTTCTTTTCTCTCCACATTCCCTTCTCATTGCTTCTTCTATGGTTATTGTCCACTCTATCTCATCTTCTCAGTCCTATCTTGTTCCTCTTAACACGACAACAAAACCATTTGTTGGTTTTCTTTTTATCGACTCCCTTCTCAGGTTATCTGAGTTATTTACCCAGGGTTCATGTCATTCGGGATTCCAACAAAGCCTCTAATTATTGGCCCTCTTGGAAAACCAGAAGGAAACACATCGCCTAGAGGGTACTACGTAGTCTCACCCGAGATAGCTATAGATGGTTGAATATAAGACTCAGATGTTTACAGTCTAGGACAGAGAAGGGGATAAAGGGTTTATTGATTAAGGTCCTGTTCTATGAACTATTACTATAATCTGCTTCTTCCTAGGAATCACATGCATATAACTAAAAATATAAATGAATTCTACTAATGCATTTGGTTATTCATCAATTATAATGACCTATTTCTGAAAGAAGTTAAAGATATACATACATTCAACACAATACACAGAGATTACCGTGGTTCACCCCTCCTGGGCTACGTCAACAAAGATCTGGCACTTGGCTCTTTTATTATGGAAGTTCTTGATTTCCTTGCACCGCGTGCTTACAGTTATCCACAAAAGTGGGTAAGATCTATGTGAGGCAAACTAGATCCTCAGATCTACCTTCCATCCTATCTTTTCTTTCTCAATAGCTTACAAAACTCAGTTCATACAACTCAAAAACCCTTCACATATCACCGACAACAATACTCAGAACAATCGTAATCCTCCTAAAAACTAACATAAAATCAACAACAAAAACACACACACAACAACAAAACCACATCCCCCTATATGATATTTTTGTATCTATATTTATACATTTCAGGTTCTTCAGCCACTTATAGAATATTAACCAAACCCTAACCCTTATTACACTAGGTTTTTCTCCCATGCGCGTGTTGTTCTTCCTCCAATTTTTGATTTCCTCTATGAACACTTTCTTGCATTCGCTCATGCTGATATTTTGCCAGTCATCACTTCAGTTTTGCTACACGCTTTCTTTCCCATGATCGTCCTTCTTTCCACTTCGGCCTGGTTCCAACAGAAACCCTTTCTATAACACTTCTTCAGTTGCATTGATGATTTTTCTCCGACAGTGACCACCCTAGGAATTCCTTGGACTTCTCTTGAGTTTTCTTTCTCATCTAGGAAAGTGAATGCCTTGTTACAACAATATAATATGGCATGGTGTTGGTCCATCCAATCTATACCAATTAGATAGTCATATGAACCCAAAGGCAAGATGTTTAGATCTGCCTTGGTATTCATCCCATTCATTCCCAATGGACATGACTTAACCAACTCAACAACCTTTCTCTTGGGTCCCGTAGCCAGCTGTACCAACCATAATTTCTCATGCTTTCATCTTGGAAATTGAAATATTCCCACTACCTTAGGATCTATATAGCTATGACTAGCCCCTAAATTAATTAAAATAGTAAATGCATGGTTACTTATCATACCTTCTACTTCAATCATGTGTGATTCACACTATGTTTGCTTGTTTTCCATGGTTTCCCATGTTTTCCATTGTTTCTGCTTGCTGGACATTTTGGAAAACTCTCACATTTTCAGCTTTGTGAGGACAATCCCTATACTTATGATCTCCTTTACAATGACAACATTACATCCGTGGTTGCCTTGGCCTTTTCCCACCTTCCCCAACCATCTTGGGCTCTCTAAGAGTTGGTTGTCCCTGAGGATTATTTATGAAGAATGGAGGCTTCTTCTCCTTCCTCATATCTCTGTTAAAATTCTTCTTGTCCTCCCAAGCCTTCTGGAAGGTAGGCTTTCCTTTTTGCTGAGCATACAATCACTTAGCTCTTTTTATGGTTTCTTCCAAAGTTTTAGGATCATCATACCGAATCTTTTCATTGATGAAGGATGGTAGTCCACTCAGATATCTATGGATCTTAACTGTCTCATATTTGATGAAGGAGACATACTTCAATAGTTCCATGAATCACCTTTCATACTCATCAATGGTCATGCTTCCCATCTTGATTTCAAATAACTCTTTCATGTTTTTATCATAATACCTCTTGGTCAGGTATTTCTTCTCAAAATACTTCTTGAATTATTTCCACATCACAGTTTTCTCTCCGATATGTTGTACTTTCACAAGTTGATCCCACCACATGGATGCATTTCCTTTTAGCTGATAGATGGAAAATCTTCCCTCTGCATGAGAAGAATAGTTATGCAATTGGAAGTGCTTCCTAATGCCCAACAATCATGTCTCAACATCTTCATCCTTCTTGTTCTCTCCATAAAAGTCAGAGGTTTGATCTTATTCATTTATCCTTTCTACTCATCAACCCCATACCTCCTATGCTTCCTGATAGGGGATGGACTTGAGATACTGTGTTCTCTCCTATGGGAATGATTTTGGGAGTGGTGGTGATGTATTCTACCACTCCTTGATATTTCTTTTTCCTCAAGGGTCTTGTGGCTTCCTGATTTGTTGGAGCCACTCTCATTATCTAACTTATTCCCAATTATGTCCAAGATTTTCATTAAATTCATGTTGAAGTCTTCCTACTGCTCTTTGGCCCTCATAAACCTTTCCTTATCATCTTTGTAGCTATGGAAATTTGTCTGCAATTTTCTAATTGTCTCCACCATATTGATGTCTTCATGATTTCCTTCTCCATGTCCATTGTAATTTGTTCCTTCAATTCCCAGATGGAAATTCATTCCTCTAACCTTAGATTTCTAAGTGTAAGCCTCTTGTGCATCCTCCATCTCTATTCACTCTAGGAATATTCTGTTCTTTTTTGGTAGCAGAAAACTCTGCAAAAGTGTGCAACCAACTGAACTCTTATTAGGCTAATCGTCTGAACAAAACCATGCAAACATGTACAATTATGGTTTATAAATGATCATAATTCCTTCTGTTGATTTTATGAGAAATTTTGCTGTCCATAAACAACTTATGGGTGAACATTTGTCCTCTATTGTCTGAGACCTTTCCAACGACTTCTCCCTTGCTCAATTCTGAGTTTTGAGCAGGACCTTATGACTATTTGAGCAATGGCGCTTCCTAGAAGGTGATGTATGTTTAGCTGTTCTTAATTCATAGAGCTGAATTGGCCCTTGGATCTGTGCTAGATCCTCTCTTCAACTTCACATCCTTTTCCTTACTTCCTTGGATGCATGTTTTTTAAATCAAGGACCTCACAGGATCCGTCTCTAATCCCTTCTCTATTTCAAACATAATTTTCGGGCACTAGCCCCTTTTCTTCAACCCCTAAACACATGTGACCACAAATATGACCCGGTTCTATTAGATAGCCACTTATCTAGAGCCTTAAGAGCTTCAGGTTCTAGAACTTCGGCTTCAAAAGCTCTTGTTACTTCATGCCTCCCTTATCCCAAATGTCGAATCAGTGAACCCTTGGACAATGCATCTTTGGAGCTTCGGGGCTTCGTTGCTTTGGATATTCGTACAAATTACAGTTTGTTTTTCCCTGAATGCCTGGATTTATGAACTCCCAGAGTCTCATCAGCGTCCACTTACCAGTGTTACACCTGGAAAATTTACAGAGTGGACATGTGGCAACATCTAGTGTGTCCACATCACCCTTGGTGACATCAGCCCTCCACATCACACCATAACTTCGGGCTCTGGAAGATTCTCCTTCAGTACATCAAAAAACCCCCAGATCACCGAACTCCTGAACTTCATAACCCTCCAGGTTCCACTTATCTATGTTTTCATCAATCCCGATGGTGAGAGATGGTCCCATTGTCCAACGACACGTGTTGGGTCACTATTGATTCTAATAGCCTTTGAAAAAGTACAATACTTGATGATATGTGGCATGCCTAAAGGAGGTCCATGTCACCCCCCTGTGACATCATCATGCCACATCACATTAGAACTTTGGGAATTTGGGACTTCGGAGGTCCGAAAGTTCTTCCAACAATTTTCCCCGAACGCCGAACTCCCAAATTGTTTAACCTTTTAGGGCCCACGAAGTACAGTTGTCACCAATCAAAGTGGTGACACATGGCCCCACTGTCAAGTTGACACATGTCAGCTTCCAATCGGTTCTAAGGGCCTATGAAAATCACATAAACAAGTGACATATGACATACCTAGGTAGGTCCATGTCACTCCCGTCACCGCCATGTCACTTCAACGCTCCAGGACTTCGAGGAGATTTTCCCTCGTGCAACCACAACAATTTCTTTTAGTGTGCCGAAACTCCAAACCTTCTTAATATTTGGACACATATCCCTTGGAATATACGGTCTGGATTGGTTACGGACCTCGAGACTTTGACAATCTTCTCCTCTTATAGTTTTAAAAAAGTCGGAGGGGAAAAGTCTGAAGGACTTCAGTTCTTATCCTCCATATGTCTTCTATGAATCCAACGGATGTAAGGGGTTTGAACCTTCCCAAACTATTCCAATGGATCAAGTTTGAATTTGTGGCCCAATACCATGCCTACTATGGTTTATCGAACCACTATTCCTCCAGATCTTTCCAATAACACCTAGGAGCTCTCTCAGTTCCCTCTTGGCACTTTGTATATCAATTTTGTCCTTTTGGCCAACAATTATTATGGACTTTCTTCTATAACCACTTGTACAACCCATCCAAGATCAATTTTGAAACCTTGGCTCTGATACCAATTTGTAACGTCCATCGACCACCCTCACCGGGGACAACGCCACTACTCCAAAATCCAAACTTTTCTGATACCAATTTGTAACCTCCTCGACCATCCACAGGCCGGACCATACTACCTCAAACACACAGGGTCTCAAGCTCTATTATAGATAATTAAAACCGTCCATGCCGAGACATAGACCTGCTGGGCTATGGTAGAAAGATCTCTTTGTGGAATAAATTAAACTTAACATAAATAAACAAAGATAACAAAAAACATACATGCAACGAAACACATGACATTATTATAAGAATCACAGACATGCACTAAAATACATTATTTAACCATTAAGTAAAAAATGATACTTATCTCTTAATTATAGTGCACAGACTGCATGAAGACCTTCCACGAACCTCCTAGCCTTAGACCATGCTGCTCATCACACTCAGTAGTGGGTCACCCCCGAGCTAGGACTAGAATCCATCGAGCATGGAATTCCTAGGATAGGCAAGGACATCAGGAAGTTGCACCAGTCTACGGGAAGGATTTCCTCCAAGGAGTGACTTATGCCCACTTCTCACACACTCTCATTTCCCATATGCATGTCCCACCCTAGGAGTATACACCTTCATTATCACACAATCCATCGACTKCTCCACCTCCTTTCCAGGGCTTCAGCAACAGGCCGRACATGAATTCTCAGAGCTTTGTAGCTGTTACTAGAATCCCTCTTAGAGAACTCACTTCCCCAACAACTCTCTCACCTAAAGAGAGTTTCTCACAGGCTTGACAACCTTMTTCTTCAACCATGGGCCTCACAACCCTCCTCTTCAAACCACAACAAAAAATCAGGTAAGGMAAGGGGATGACTCAGCAAATTACAGAAGTTCACAATTGCGGAAATGGCTCTGGATGCGTGCTTGTTTAGTGCATGTGTGAACTGCACAAGGGATGCCAAGATTCATGAGGATGAACTCATGGGGAAAATGTCTAGAAGAAACAYAGGCAACCCRTAGGGTACATGCTCAATAAGATATCAGTTTGGGCTMATTGCAGAGGTTCGGGATGGTAGAG
Source organism: Picea engelmannii (assembly GCA_009831015.1). Taxonomy (NCBI): domain Eukaryota; kingdom Viridiplantae; phylum Streptophyta; class Pinopsida; order Pinales; family Pinaceae; genus Picea; species Picea engelmannii. The sequence goes on from ML784846.1 coordinate 174,415, forward strand.
GGTTCAACAATGGCACTCYAGGTTTTACTACTTCCTGCTAGATGCATGCGTGAGTGGAAGAAATGGAAAAAATATCCCCGAAACAATCAAAATCCCCACATATATTTTCATGTTCCTGATATGACACATGGCGCTCATGAAGCACATTCCTCTCCATTTGGAAGTCACTTCCCTTCTTGAAAGGAACTTAGGATAAATTCATATACTCCTTACAACATTTAGAATAACACTATATATTATTCTTTGAGTTTTAAGCTCTTAATCTTAGCCCCTTTTCCAGTCTCTCATTCAATCCATTACCCAACCTAGTGTAGCCTAGTACCCCATACTCTTTCATCTTGGTCGATCTACATGCAATTATGCTTTTATATTAATGAGTTGAAGTTTTACATGTACAATACATGATCATGTCCTTAGCATCCCAAGCTCTCTGGCCCAACTATCACATAAGCCTTCTAGCTTATCATTACTTGTCTCACCAGGCTATGAAACATGTTTACAATTCATGATTAAAAATTAGGGGCTCGGCCTTGGGGTGTTAAACTTAGAGCTTGCAGTCTTCAGTGGCAGTATTCCTCACAATCAATAATGAGTTTACCTCATTGAATCATGATTTATTGATTCTACAAGTGTTCGACATCAAATATTCTATTCACACTTGCTATATAGTACTAGGTACCTATTGTGGCCACAACAATGATCCCTTTTATTTTTCTTTTCTAAGAAAAAGGAAATGAGCCCCCCTACTGAAATTTGAGCTCTAATTCCTAATCCACGACTACTATGATCCTACTAAATATTATGTGTTTACCTTGAGGGGGTTAATGGTTTAGATATTATTCATTATTTATCTTTGAGGATGTAACATACCCGACCACCAACAAGCCGGGCAATGCTATCTACACAACCTTAACTTCTCCTTTAAAGCTATGATACCAATTTGTAACGTCCCTGACCATCAACCCCTCTGTCAGTGAATGATACTATGCAAAACAATATCATAAATATAATATGCATTAAATCAAATTAACAAATTTAACATAGAGTTACTGTTACCATTCATATTTAAATAGAATTAACAACAATTCATACATGAAACATAACTCATGATAACATTCAAGCATTAGTAGCACAAACATGCATAACATATAAATTAAGAATAGACTGATACTTATCTTTTCAAGTGGAGTAACACCACCAACTGCGTGCAGGCCTTTCATGAACCTCCCAGCCTTAGACCATGCCGCTCATCACTCTCAACAGTAGGTCACCCCCGAGCTGGCACTAAGCTCCCCTGGGCAAGGGAATCTTAGGCTAGACAAGGTCAACAGGAAGACACATAGTTTATGAGGATGGATTCTCTCCCAGGATCCACTTATGCCCACTGCTCACAGACTCATTCCCCACATGTCTGTCCCACCCCAAGAGTATACACCTTCACTGTCACACATGACAATCCGTCGGTTGCTAAACCTCCTTTGCCTTGGGATTTAGCAATAAGCCAGACCATAATTCTCTGAGATCTATGGTAGCTACAGGACCCCTTCCAGGAGTCCTCACTTTCTCCATGCAATCTCTCACCTGGAGAGAGTTGCTCACAAGCCTGACAACCTGCCTCTTCAACCACAACCACCTCCCTCACCTAGAGAGAGTGTTTCGCATAGGCATGACAAACTGCTTCTTTATCTCTGTTCCAGCACAAGGAGGACAACAATAATGCTCAGCAAGGAACAAATGATGGTAGCCAATCACACTCAGCCAAGGGACTGCATGACCAAAACAACCCACAATTATAACACACACAACATAGACAATTAGGGTATACTCAGGTTTCATAGAAGACAACAACCCAAACAGTTAAGATTGAACTCAGATTTGTAGTGTGGATAAATTAGGTTCACATGAAACAAAGGAGACATGACTCAGTCCATGAGTTTGCACTGGTTTTCAGGGTGTGTGACAAGGAATCAACACAGAGGTCGAACACAGACTCAAATGGTTCATATGGAGGATGAGTCGACTTCTCAGGAAAACATCACGATTTTATGGTTTTATAGCTACGTGAGGGTATGCAGAGATCATATTCCCACCACACATGGTTTAGAAAGTGGACGAAAGGATGGAGAACGAACCCCCATCACGACTCAATTCTTGGGTTAAATTGCATGTGCCCAGGCCGAGACATGTCACCCATGAAGCTGCATGCACTCCATTAGGTATGCGTTCCCTTTTCCAGGAACTTAGTATAAAAATATACCTTTCACACCACTTTGGAATAATAATAAATTATTATTCAAGGACTTAAACCCTTAATATTATCCCCTCTTCAAACCTTTCAGCCCCCTTTCCCTTATCCATTATGTGGAAGCTTTGTCCCCCATCACTCTTTATTCATGGTCAGTCGGCACACAACGATGTTTATATATTTTATGAATGATTTGCATAATTACATATACAAAATCAGGCTCCTGTCCTTTAACAACGCTCTCCATCCTAATCACTAAATAAGCCTCCTAGCTTATTATAACTCGGCTCACCAGCCGACAAAACATGTTTACAATTTATAAATAAAACTGGGGCTTGTCCTTGGGGATATTACAATCCCCTCTCCTTATTTTTTCACAGTCCTTAGTGCAACTTTCACACAACATCAACAAGATTTCCAAAAGCTTCAAAAAAAGATGCAGGTATTCTGCCCACATAGCATCCTTATGCTCCCATGTCACATCCTCAAGACCTTGCCAGGTCCACTAGACCTTTACAATCCCTATGGCTCGATTATGGAGCTACTTACTTTTCCGGTCCAATATGCGCACCGAATGCACTTGCAAGACACCTTCTTTCTCCACTTGAATCACATTCCAATCGATTACATGATTAGCATTAGGTATATATATTTCTTAAGCAATGAAATATGAAACACATTATGTACAGTCATGGATGTAGGCAATGTAAGCGTATATGAAATATACATACATACATACATATATATATACATATATATATACATATATATATATATATATATATATATATATATATACACACACACACACAGACACACAAACAAACAATTTTAATAACATTATAACATGTATACAACATACACAACATACAATAAATAGAGAATTGGTACTTATCTTTTGATTGAGAAGACCTCCATATCACATGGTCTAGATCAAGGTACCATTCCTCAGTAGCACTCCAACCAATGGTCTCTCCTTCCCCACATGCTTGTCCCACCCCAGGAGTGTGCACCTTCAGTGTCACACAGTCCATCGGTTGTTACACCTCCCTTTCCTTGGGATTCAACAACAGGATGGATCAGAAGTCTTAGATCACCGTGGCTATCGGAGTTTCAACTGCCATCAGATATTTCCAATCAGCATCTTCCCCGAGCTACTCTTTGTAGTCAACATTCTAACTTTAATGAACATCATCTCATCTACATCACCCACATGAAGTTATCATGAGAAAACATAAAATAATTCATTTAGGAACTCCAATTAGTTCGAAAGGGAATTCAAATGTTATCCCCAAAACATGAAATTATATTTCATAAATCATCTTGGCTGTTGCCAAATTAGGATTGCAACCTTCCTTGTGGTTTTCCACAAGCACCAAACTGCATACTATTTTCCTGCAAGGCTTCATCTTGCATACTGCCAACAATTGTCAGTATTTCTTGTACATTATAATTCAATTGCAATATGTACAGAACCATATGCAGTGAACTTAGAATTTTTTGCACCTAGCAATTCAATCACCATTACCAAATAACTTAACCAAATAGAATGACTCATCATTCTATGCATATGCATGTTCATAATTAATAACAATGAGTTTATTATTTCAATTTCCTAAACATAATTTTTTTTGTAGTCTCTATTCCCGTGACCACCTAGCTTGCAACTTTCCTGTAGCAATGTTTAACAGTTCCTGAAATGTTCTCAACTTCATGAGTTAGCAACAATTCATCCAATAGTATAATTATTTCCATGCCAAAAACATATATACATGCACTCACAAAATGCATTCAACAAAGTTCATTTAAGTGTACAATTCCATCATGTATGAGTGCAACTTTGCCCCTTACTAAACATGAGTACAACTCTCAATGCCTATTTATTCAGTGCACCCTTGTATTGATTTACATAATGCTCTTTATCTCAGTCATGTATCTTGCCATCCATAAGTTGGAATTCTGGCCAATGTGTTGACACATTCTCCACACACTTCCTATTGTATTCCCAATTAATTGGATGCCTTCCTTTTTGATCCGAACACTACACCAAGAATATAATTCTGTGGTGTTCATTAGTGTTAGAAAAAAGGTTGCTGCCCAAGTTTTATTTAAAAGTAGGAAGCTTTTAGTACTTGTGTGGCTCATAACCTTTCCATATCCATACCTTGCAATATCCAACCAGGTCCTGGTCTCATACATGACTAGCTTACTGACATTCATTCCTATAACTAGTTCTTATCTTTAATTCTTTGGTTATTACCACATAACAAAATTAACATGACATTCTACTATGTCAGTGTGTGCATTCAAAAGATAAAAAGATTTGAATTAATACATGCCTCCAGCGTTTACCACATCTAGTGGTATGCATTCAATAATATAACCCTCTGATTTTATAAAATAACTCTTACTAAGGAAATTCTTACCAAAATTTCCTTTCAACAATTATGCAAAAAGAGTGATAAAAACTCATACCTGCATGACTGCCATTAATAAATTTTATACTACCTGAAAGTCTGATGGCAGTAGAAGCTTTCATGCTTCATTTATCAAACTTATAACCAACACTTTACCTCTCTGTTTCTTCCCTCCTTATGCAACAACATCACCAACAAGACTTGCAAACACAAAAGCATTCTTTCCTCTAGCTGACCCAACCAACCATAATCATACTAGCTGCCACATAAACTACAACAATTTCTTTCTCCCTATAAAACTTTTTCTTGCTGATCCTAGAAGTATTCAATTCTTCCTGGATTCCTGAATCTTCTTGTGCTCTCATTGTAGTCACTATACATGGCTATTTATGCTATGAGCACTTTTGACGTAGTGCCCCTACCTCAACAGGGTCTACTGACCTCCCAGTCAAAGGATCTTTCAAACTTCTGAGTTGCATTGACTCTTCGGGCTCATGATTGAACCCAAAACAATTATACACAGGTCTCCTTTCCTTCTGTGTGTAGGTCCTGACAGACTCGTGGGCTATTCTTGTGCGCTTCTAAAACTCCAAGTTTCAGGCGCTAGCCCCTTTTTTCATTAGCCCTTTCTTTCCTAAGACCGTGGGATATTACCTCATGGAAAACTGTGACTATGGGCGTGGGCAAGAGTAGTTTTATACCAACCCTCTTTTCACATTGCCATTCACCTCCAGCTACCACATATCATTTTTCTAAAAACGTGGTATAAATTGCGGCCCACTCTTATATTTTTAATATCCGAGCAAGTTAGGGCCCCGCAATCCAACTCGTTCGTCGATATCCAATCCATTGACGATGATCTGAGTTAAATGAATGCTATCTATCCTCCTCCCATATGCAATCCTAGATCTACATGATCTATCGACACGTAGCTCCCTTCCAAATCAATGACTATGGTTGATTTCGACTCTCCGGCCCTTGGGAGTTTCAACTCACAATTATTTGCTTTTCTCATATGGAAATCTTCCAGAGTGGAAGATCTAATGACACATGTCCTCAATAATCGGATGGTTATGATGAAATCCATATCTCTGGACCTCGGGATTTCTCACGTCTCCACATACACAAATCTCCGAAGTGAATTTCCCCAGAGTGACATATCTTCTACCACATGTCCTCTCCAAATCAATGACCCTGATTCTCTTTGGGACTTTGGGACTTTGACAAGTTCACTCTTTCCGAACAAGACTAGATCAACAGTCCTTCGACCTACTCTTTGATCAATGATCAAGATATTCTTCGGGACTTCAGTGCTTTCACCCTTTGGTTTCCTTCGGACCACTTCGTTCCTAGAGTTCCAGATTTGGCGTTGTGTGTCCTCCCTCACATCGATAACTCTCGTCGTTTTGGGGCTTTGGCGCTTTGGGATATTCCAAAACACAACTTCTCAGAAACCCTAGAGTATGATCCTCCGAAGTTCATGATCTGGTGACACCTGTCCAACCCAAATCAACGGATACCAGCTGCTTCGACTTTTCGGGATTTAGCGATTTCAAACTTTCTTCCTTTGCATTCTCCCGAAGTGTTTTCATCCGAAACTGATGGATTTCTTCCATGAGTCCTTTCAGAGGATGGATGGTCCCAAATCACTTTCGGACTTTGGAACTTTAGCAAGTCCACTCCCCCTTTTTCCTTGGCTCCTCCTTAGAGGTGACCTTGGGCGGTGACCTCACGCAAACACTTAATTGTGGGTATTCTCAAAGGTGGTTTGAGACAAAACTACTTTTCATCTCGCAATTCACCTTAAGCCTACATGCGTCCTTCCTCCTAAACCATGGTTTGGATTGCGGACCGCCTTCGACTTCATAAAGATCGAGCACCTTCTATCCCCTCAATGCAAGATGACTGTCGATCTCACGATATTCATGATGCTTCTAAAAGGATGACCAAGATCTACCTCCAACAGTTCATATCTCCCTCTCCCAGATCAACAGTTGGGTTCGTTCCTCCTCTTGAGATTTTGAGTCCTTCCAACTTGGAAGAGTTTGTGGATATTCAAAAGTTTCAGCCTTTGAACTTTCTCCTGTGAGTCCACCTCTTAGATATCGTCTTCGCTCTCGTAAGCGTTATCTCTTCTGATCTTTAGGACTTAGAATAAGTCTGACTCCTACGCACTCTTGCATTATCTCTTATGAGATTTTCGATTTACTCAGTCTCCTAAGGGTCTCGACCCTTCTGTTTACTTTCAAAGGAAAACTTTGTGCACTTCTGGAAACCTTCTACTCAACAACCGACAACCTTGTTGAGCGTTTTCTACAAAGTGTTCAACAACTCTGTGAGTATCTTCCTCTGATACTCTTCTCCCTGAACTCGATAAAGATTTCTCTCTGTTCACACTTGCACTCACTCAATGCCCACCTGATAGAGCCCTATATAGTTATTAGTGACTCTTTCTCTCTCTGAACTCAACACAGAGTTCTTCCTATGCACTCCTTGCAGTTCTACTAATGAAGGTTCAACAATATCTCTCCTGAGCTTGTCTGAGGTTAAATTACCTCTGTCAATGCACTCCTTGCAGACAATGTGCATTGCTTGCACTCGAAAACTCAAAGAAGAGAAACAATTGAAACTTATTCAATACTTCACCAGTTTACACATTCAAACCAATTTGATTGAAGAAAATGTTCATATTTCATTTTCTTTCTGAGCTCTTCTCTATTCTGTAATCATTTTCGGGCAGTAGACCCTTTCTCTCAGTCCCCAACCCACACAACCATGGGTTGTGACCAAGCACTAGATCAATAAGCACTTACTCAGGCCTTCGGCTTCAGAATTTTTCAAAGAACCACACAACAGTCTATTGGAGTTATGGATTACCAAACTCATGAAGTAGGGTAGATCAATTGTCCACGTCTACTCAATGTCCGACGATTGACACTCACTATGGAACTTCAAGTGTCTGAGTTCTGGAACTTTGAATCTTCGGGTGTTCGGAGGATTTCACATCCGCGCATCCGAACTGTAAATCTCTGAACATTCCCAATCACCATTGGTGACATCATTACGTCACATCACTTAACATTTTCCAATTGCGAGGGAATACAACAATGGTTTGGAGTAACCTGAATTTCATCTCGCAATTCTTCTGACATTGACACATAACCTCTTGGTGAGACCGTGGTTTGGATTGAGGGACCGCCTTGGAGAATTAACTCTCGTGCAACTTGGGTCCCCGTAATGACTCCTGGTCATCGATATTGATGTATCATGATCAACGCCAGTGTGGGTCCTCCGACCTTTAACTACGTTACGTAACCTCAACCCCAGTATCCCTACTCATACGACAAGCCACATGGCGGAATACTAGCGGTTGACTAGTGGCCCAATCAGATGGGTGTCACATGTCACATTCCATATGGAATTTCAAAGTTCTATAGGTTCAAAACCCACTGACACGTGGCACACAACCCATGTGTCCACGTCAAACCAAGTGACATCACCATGCCATATCCTAATGCGTAGAACAAACTTTGTTACTCTGTTGATTTCCAAAGGAATTCACGGCTAACTGCTTCGCAACATTACCAGACCTGATGATCCATAAGGATTTTCCTTCTCCCGAATAGATCCTAAGGTCCACATTACTTTGCGGCCCAATACCACTTCTGTTGTGGTTTTAAGACACCGCTACTCCTCTTGAGACTCATAACATGACCAAAGTAACTTCTTGGCACTCAGGAAGGTTCTGAGGTTCGAAATTGGTCCTCCAAACACAATTTTATCTCGAAACCTTGGGTCCAATGACCACTTACCCAGCCCATCCAGGCTCTGCATTGAAACCTTGGGTTAGAACTTGAGTTTTGTCTACTTCGACAACAATTCTTTCAAAACTTTTGCTTCATTTTCCATTAACATGGCCCATCCAGGCTCAGTGTTGAAACCATGATCTGATACCATTTTGTAACATCCTCGACCACTAATAGGACGGGAAATGCTACCTACACAACCTTAACTTTTCCTTTAAATCTATGATACCAATTTGTAACATCCCCAACCAACAACCCCTCTACCGGTCAACGCTCCTATGCAGAACAATCTCATAAATATAATATGCATTAAATCAAATTAACACAATTAACATAGAGTTATTGTTACCATTCATATTTAAATAGAGTTAACAACAATGCATACATGTAATGGAACTCATGATAAAATTCAAGCATCAGTAGCACAAACATGCATAACATATAAATTAAGCCCAGTCTGATACTTATATTTTCAAGTGGAGTAACACCACCAACTGAGTGCAGACCTTCCACGAACCTCCCATCCTTAGACCGCGTTACTCATCGCTCTCAGCAGTAGGTCAGCCCCGAGATGGGACTAAGCTCCACCAGACAAGAGAATCCTAGGCTAGATAAGGTCAATAGGAAGACACACAGTTTATGAGGATAGATTCTATCCTTGGATCCACTTATGCTCACTGATGGGTGTTCTATATGCACTAAAAACACAGTAAAAACCCTCAATTAAATTGTCAACCCGAGGTAAGTAAACTTAGAGTTGTAGTAAAATATATGCCAAAGGTAGAAGGTTGGTAGGAGTATAGTCTATCTAAGGCTAATCCACTCAAGAAAAACTATCTAATGAGAAAA